>JAAGKR010011649.1:0-18739 GCA_011419295.1 Clarias macrocephalus
CTGTCCAAACACTATACACTGTCCAATCACACGCTGTCCAAACACTACACACTGTCCAATCACACGCTGTCCAAACACTACACACTGTCCAATCACACCATGTCCAAACACTACACTATCCAAACACTACACTGTCCAACCACTAAACACTGTCCAATCACACGCTGTCCAAACACTATACACTGTCCAATCACACGCTGTCCAAACACTATACACTGTCCAATCACACGCTGTCCAAACACTAAACACTGTCCAATCACACGCTGTCCAAACACTATACACTGTCCAATCACACGCTGTCCAAACACTACACACTGTCCAATCACACGCTGTCCAAACACTACACACTGTCCAATCACACCATGTCCAAACACTACACTATCCAAACACTACACTGTCCAACCACTAAACACTGTCCAATCACACGCTGTCCAAACACTATACACTGTCCAATCACACGCTGTCCAAACACAACACACTGTCCAATCACACGCTGTCCAACCACTATACACTGTCCTACCACACCATGTCCAAACACTACACACTGTCCAATCACACCATGTCCAAACACTACACACTGTCCAATCACATGCTGTCCAACCACTATACACTGTCCAATCACACGCTGTCCAAACACTATACACTGTCCAATCACACGCTGTCCAAACACTATACACTCTCCAATCACACGTTGTCCAAACACTACACACTGTCCAATCACACGCTGTCCAAACACTACACACTGTTCAATCACACGCTGTCCAACCACTACACACTATCCCATCACACGTTGTCCAAACACTAAACACTTTCCAATCACACGCTGTCCAAACACTACACACTGTCCAATCATATGCTGTCCAAACATTATTCACTGTCCAATCACATGCTGTCCAAACACTACACACTGTCGAATCAGACGCTGTCCAAACACTACACGCTGTCCAATCACACATTTTCCAATCACAAACTGTTTAATCACACACACACACACACACTGTCCAAATATATATATAGAGAGAGATGAGTGTGTTCTCAGGTAGACATGTGTACCTGAGGCTGTGTGTGTGATGACGCTGACTCCGGCGTGAGTGTGTGACTCTGCATGTCCTCTTGCTGAATCCTCAGTAGATCTCTCCTGTAAGAAAAATCAACAGGAAATAATCAACACCTCCTGACCAATCAGAACCCGAGAATTAACCTGTGGAACCGTGGAGTTTGAAGCTTTATGCCGTAATCAGGGTCACAGGCGGCCTGGGGTCTATCCCAGGAGACTTAGGGCACAAGACGGGGTGCCAAGCCATCGCAGGGCACACACATACACGCGCACATACATGAGTGCACACACACACACACACACACACACACACACACAACAGGCAATTTAGGAACAGAAATTAACCTAATCTGCATGTGTTTAGACTAGGGGAGGAAGTCGGAGTACCCAGAGAAACCCACCAAGCGCGCAAACTCCACACACACACACACACACACACACACACACACACACACACACACACACACACCCCAAGGTGGGAATCGAACCCAGACGGTGCGAGGCCACAGAGCTAACCACTACACCACCACGCCGCCTAAAGCTGTTTCACACTCATGTTTCTTTCATCAGTGACGACAAAAAAAGTATCTTAACAAGGGGGTGTGGCATTATAAATCCAGGTAAGGGCTGTTGGTCACCTGCTGAGACGCCTGGAGGTCAGAAAGAACCTCTGGTTCTGGTTCCTCTGGTTTATCTCCTGGTTCCTCTGGTTCATCAAGTGGAGACTCTCTCCTGTCTTCATCCATCCCTGGTTCAGCTCCATCCATCCTCACGCCGAGTCAGAGCGCACCTGTGGGTCAGAGGTCACCTGTGGGTCAGAGCGCACCTGTGGGTCAGAGCGCACCTGTGGGTCAGAGGTCACCTGTGGGTCAGAGCGCACCTGTGGGTCAGAGCGCACCTGTGGGTCAGAGGTCACCTGTGGGTCAGAGCGCACCTGTGGGTCAGAGCGCACCTGTGGGTCAGAGGTCACCTGTGGGTAAATTAGTGTGATACGAGTGTGGTGATAATTGTCTGTATTATTTTTTTGTTATTGTTGAGGAAAATTCCTCTGCAGACTGTTTTAACGTTATTACTCTCTTTACTTCCAAAAAAAAAGGTTTTTGTTACATATAAACTTGTTTAATTTATTAAATATAGAAATATATGCACATTAAATTAAACAGTGCACATTTTTGTTTTAAGTATAAAAATATATTTGCATTAGGGCCATCAACTGCTGAAGACTGTAATAATGACATCTATGTTTTGAAGAAGAAAAAAATATATTAATTAGCAGCTTTTAAAGGTAAGGATGGTCAGTTTTACTGTTCTTGTTTGATCATTTTTATTTATTTAATAAGGACAAAAAATGTTTACTGAAGAAAAATAAAAGTATTGTTCTTACCTTAAGGAAATAAAGAAAATAATCAATAAAACTTTACTTTTTAATTCAACTGCGTCGATAAGAGCTCGCGCGTGATGTGAAGATTCCCGTCGACGTTTTAGAAGCCTCTGTTGCTAAGCAACCGCCCACTGCCGGATGTTTGAGCAACGGTTTCTAAGAGACCAGAGAGAGTTCGGTGGGTTTTTTTTTTTGTCTCTTGTCTTCTTCTTGGTGTTTGCCGGTAGTTGGTCTGCACTGTGCTGCATTACCGCCACCTTGTGGTCATGACCTCCATCATCTTCCTTTCAGTTTGAATCCCATCAAATACCGCACGTTCTCCTTTCTCCTCTTTCTCTATTTTCAAAAGACAATTCTACCTAGTTTGAAATGTAATAATAATAATAATAATAATAATAATAATAATTATTATTATTATTATTATTATTATAATTATTATAAGTAAAAGGACGATTTTGTCTGTAAATTGGTCAGAACTCGCTCTCATTGATACCTTTGTGTTTTATACACTGGAGGACCTGAAAAATATCTGTCTATATGTCTGTATGTCTGTATGTCTGTCCAGCCAGATTTTGTCGCAGTTTCATACAAAACTGTCTGGACAGAATTGACTGAATCTCCTGCAGTCCTCAGATCTCTGGCTGAAGTTTAATCTGCACCATCAGTGAATCTAAATGTGGAGTAAAAGTGATGTTATGAACAGTTATGTGTGGGATTTAATAATCTACTTTAAAATAATCTACTAATGCGCTACTGTCTCAATGTAAACAAACACCTGCACCAATAGATATTAATTAGAGAAGATAAAGTGAATATTTTTACTGGGATTAGTTCATATTTTCACTTTGGCTGAAATAACAGCGCTGACGTGGTAGAAGTGAATTTTAACACGCCGGAGTCGTTTTAAGACAAAACTTCATCTTTATCTGATCGACTTTTTCCATTTCTCATCTGTGATTCTCTCTCCGATTACCGAACAGGGAGTGTATTTGTCTGAGCACCAAAGAAGTACAACTTAGTGTAAACAAGGCGTCAGATACTCGACCTTACAGAATGTGATTTCTGTGTGTTAATAAGTTAGACAGAGAGACACACAGACATGTACGTGGACTTCAACCTCAAATAATAATAATAATAATAATAATAATAATAATAATAATATCACTGATTACATTAAAGATCAGCAGATTATTATTAGATTTAACATTTTAACTCTTTCTACAAACTCTTGAACAAAAATAGTTACTTTTTAGAGTTACTTACGCTATTATAATCTAGTGTAAGTACAAACGTACTTACGCTAGTTTATAATAATACAAATCATGAATAAATAGAAGAAGAAAAACATTAAAAAATAATAATAAAACCACACCCTCTCCAGCACGCTAGAGGGCGACATTGAGTCACATCGCTGTTACAGAAAGCGCCGAGTGAAATGAGCGGAAACCAACATGGCGAGCAGCACCGCGCGAGCGCTTTAGCTGCACACACCGGTACTCTCATGAAATATTTCAGCACAACAGTGTAGTTTTTTTTATCATGATTAAGATTTTAAGTCTTGTGTCTTTTTGCTTAGAATTTTTTTTTAACTTGAAGCCAATAAAAACCGCAGTGTCGTCCTGTTTGCTTTGTTTTATTTTCTGATGCAATGACGTCATCTGTTTTATGTATTAGTTTGTTTATTAACGATATTTAAGATTATTTAAAGGTTTGTTTTGTGTTTTATGTCTCTTAAATGATTTAAAATATCCATATTTGTATCTTTATATATCAAACATGCTCTTTTTTCCAGTTTCCTCCTGTGCTCTGTGTAATATTTCTATTTTGTTATGATTATTATGATGATGATGATGATGATGATTGTATGCAGACAGAGATGAAGGTGAAGATAAAGCAGTGGCACGGTGTCGCCTCATGGCTCTGGGTGGCCAACGATGAGAACTGTGGCATCTGCAGAGCTCCGTTCAACGGCTGCTGTCCGGACTGTACGCCACTTTTTCATTGAATCATTTTATTTGTTTGTATAAGTCATTCATTCACTCTGTCAACCGCTATAACGGCGCCCGTGTGTCACGTGTCCCGCCGTGTCGCAGGTAAAGTCCCCGGAGACGACTGCCCGCTGGTCTGGGGTCAGTGCTCCCACTGCTTCCACATGCACTGCATCCTGAAGTGGCTGAACTCGCAGCAGGTGCAGCAGCAGTGCCCCATGTGCCGGCAGGAGTGGAAGTTCAAAGAGTGAGGCTCTCGCCGCCAGGCTCGCTGATTTTACAGAATGTCATAGAACCCAAAAGTCACGACTAACCCTTTGTGTTTTCTTTCAGGGGAGAGACAACATGAGGAGATGGAAATAAACGCTTACGATCTCAACTCAGTTCTGTTTCGCTCTTACACTGTTACACTCCTACACGCTTTTTAGCAAACAGACTCTGATGCTCATGTTTGTCACACTTCCACTCCGAGTCCCTGATATTTACGTCCTGATCTCGCCACCGATTTATCCACCAGCACCAAAAGTAAAAGTCTGTATAGATCAGCGTTGCCATGACAACTGTTCCATCAGTGATGTTCATTGGTGTTCCAGTTCCAGAGGTTAATATTTCCAGATGTTCTGACTCGTTGCTGTGTCTGTTAATAATCTGAGCATCAGACGTGGTTGGTTCACAGACTTTTAATATTATATAATTAAAATCACAAACATTGCATTGTAAAGCCCCGCCCAGAAATACAAGGGGAAATAAATTTTAAATAAAGTGTCAAATATTCTAACATCAGTCTATGTTTTTTTTTTTTTTTGAAAGAAAAAAAAACTCCAATCTTTTTTCATATACACTATACAGACAAAAGTATTCATCCTAACCTGTTAATGATTGAATTCGGGTGTTGAATGATCGGATCAGGCCTTGCATCCCCAGTGAAGAGCGAATTTAATACTTCAGCAAACCAAGACATATTGGACAATGCCACACTTCCATACAACCTTGGGGTCTATTCCAACATGACTACAAAGTGAGGACTATAAACACATGGTGTGATGAGTTCGGTGTGGAAGAACTCGAGCGGCCTGAACACAGAGCCCTGACCTCAACCCCATCCAGCACCTTTGTGATGAACTGGAGCGGAGATCGTGAGCCAGACCTTCTCATCCAACATCAGTCTGACCTCATAAACGCTCAACAGAATTGATGGACACAAATTTGGACAGAAACACTCTGACGTCTTGTGGATGTTTTTTTTTCCAGGAAGAGTGGAAGCTGTTAGAGCTGCAAAAGGGGGACCGACTCCATACTGAAGTGTGTGTGTTCGGATACAATGATGTCATTGCAGGTTTGGACAAATGCTCTTTGTCTGTATAATGTAGACATGATATGATACAAGCTTTTATTTTGGAAAAACAATGTCATTAACCTGATGTGACTATGAAAGGCTAAAGTAAATTTCCATCATGATAATAATAATAATTCAGTGCTGAAGGACTGGACAGTAAAATGTCACCTTAATGCCACAAACAGAATGATCAAGTGATAATTTTTTTTAAAAGGACACACCCACATTTAATATGTCGATCTAACAAGCATGTAGAGGTTAAAACCCTCCCCCAGTACACTGGCTCTGACTACAGGTGGAAGTATGACCTGTGAGGAAGCCCGGAGCAGCAGGAACGCTCACTGTACAGGAAATAAAGCGCAGGAGGAACGCAGTGTCTCTAAATCTCACCTTAGGACATAACGAACATTAGGGGGTGGAGCAAATACAGGCCGCGACTCCTCGTGTGCACAGACAGGACAGGACAGGACGGGACGTCTCATAATTAAAGTCCAGTTAAATAAAAATAAAACAAACAGCTTTACAGAGACGTGCACGAGCCATGACGGTGCGTTCTTTACGACTTTTTGGAGTCCTGCACGTTCCTCCGTCGCACGTTGTTCAGATCCACCGGGGTGAAAGCTGCAGGACGCAAACACACACACACACTCAAACACAGCTACAGTATGTATAATGTAGAACAATGTATTATACTGTGCATCCCAAAATATTAGAATATCATTTTAAAAAGTTACGTTTCTTTTGTGATCCAACTTAAAAAGTAAGATTTACTACATGTAAAATCAAATGAAATATTTTAACTGTTTTTTTGTTCTAAGGCTTTTAGCCCATGAAAATGAAAGTTGAATCTGATTCATGACAGCTGTCAACAACGGTCATGAAACGTCCACATGTTTGCTGGGAGGGTATATATACTGAACAACACTTAGATAAAAGTCAAAGTAACAGCTATACAGTACATCCACCCCACGGTCCAACACAGCAGATTTACGACCACACAATTCACAGGAAGTGGCCTGAGGCTGGAGTCTGGCATCAAGAGCCACCACAAAGACATCTTCAGGAAATAAGCTACGACTCCTGTATCCCTAAAATCAAGCCACTCCTGAACCAGAGACAACTTCAGAAGAGTCTTTCCTGGGCTGAGGAGGAAAAACTACTGGATCAGTCCAAAGTCCTCTTTTCAGATTAGAAGTAAAATTTGTCTTTAATTTGGAGTTCAAGGACCCAGAGTCTGGAATAATAGTGAAGAGAACAGAATCCCAGCTGCTTTAAGTCCAGTGTGAAGTTTACACAGTCAGTGGTGGTTTGAGGGACCATGTCCTCTGCTGGCGTTGCTGTTTTATCAAGTCAATGCTGTGTCTACCAGGAGATTTTAGTGCACTTCATGCTTCTATCTGATGATAAGCTTTGAGGAGTTGCTGATTTTCTTTTCCAGCAGGACTTGGCACCGGCCCACACCAGAACACTGGTGTCCTGACCTTCATATTACTCCGCTCGCCTGACCTGAACCATAGAGAATCAGCAAACTGTGGTCTGTGGTCAAGAGGAAGAAACATCCGACCCAACAATACAGGGGAGCTGAAGGCTGCTATCAAAGCAACCTGGTCTTCAGTAAGCCCTCAACAGCGCCACAGCCTGATCGTCTCCAGGCCACGCAGCACTGACGCAGTGATTCATGATAAAGGATCCCTGACTAAGCACTGAGTCCATCAATTAACTTACTTTTTCAGAATTTCTGTGTTGTAGATCATTTTTTTTAATTGATCTTAGGAAATAGTCTAATATTTTAAGATATCATACAATTGATTTTCATTAGCTGTCAACTGCGAAATCAAAACAAACAAAAAAAGCTTTATTTATAATCACTTTAAATGTAATAAATGTTACCTTTTTTTTTTTTTTTTTACAACATCCTAATTTTTAAAGATGCACTGTAGTATTGTTAATAATATCAATAACATCCCAAATTCTAGAACATCCAGGTTACTTTAAACACTTAGCATTCTAGAACATCTAACCATCTAGAATGTTCAAGAATTTGAAGAAGTTGGTGTTCAAGAACAGGGAACATCAACCATTCTCTGACATCTACACTTCTAGAACATCTAGGATTTTGAAATACTTAGCATTCTAGAACATCCAACATTCTAACACACACATTCTCAGCTTTCAGGTGTTTTGCTTTTTTTCTTTTTCCATTTCTGACATTTTCTTGTCCAAAGAAAACATAAATAAATAAATACATAAATAAACAACAGGAGTTAATGAATTAAACTGACACAGCATGAACAAGCTTCAACAGCTTTGTTTTTTCGTATCTATTTATTTATCTGGCAACATCTAAGCTTTAGATGACCAAAGAGCTGACGGCCATACTGAACATTTAAACAGGGTGTGTGTGTGTGTACGTACAGCTCAGGCTGGGGTTCGGAGTTCTCTCCACGTACTTCTGAGGTCCCTTGTTGCTGTTTTCAGTTCCCTGGAAGGACTGCATCTCCCGCATCACACACTGCCAGGCTGCACACACACACACACACACACACACACACATATATACACACGCACTATACACATTGCACTCTGGTCAAACCTTCACTCCACTTGTTATCTCCTTATCAAATCACTGCAAAACCTTCCAGTCTAATAATAATAATAATAATAATAATGATGATGATGTTCCTGACTGTAGTGGATGAAGCGGACGTTCTCCTCGTGCGCTGGGGTGAGAAACTCATCACTGTTGGATGGAGAACACACTCCAGACGCCTGCTTGTAGTTCTGCACCATCCCTAAATCTGCTGAAGACACAAACTGGAATATTATTTCATCTTGCAGTTAAATGTGAAATATCAGTCTCACTCACTGACTCATCGTCTATACCACTTTAGTCTGTATACAGGGTCAGGGGGGCTGGAGCCTGTCCCAGGAGACTTGGGGTACAAGGCGGGGTACACCCTGGACGGGGTGCCAGTCCATCACAAGGCACACACACACTACGGGCAAGTTGGGAACGCGAATTAGCCCAATCTGCATGTCTTTGGACTGTGGAAGGAAACTCAACAAGCACAGGGAGAACATGCAAACTCCATGCACACAGGACCCAAGGTGGGACTCGAACCTGAACCCTGGAGGTGCAAAGCAACAGTGCTAACCACTACGTCCCCAAGCCCCCTTGAATGTAAAAATATTTACATTTTTATTTCAGAATCTCATTAACTATTTATCACTTTATACCTACTCATTCAATATCCCTCAATTATTTTTTTTTATCTTTATCCTTTTTTTTTGCATTGAATTGCAATTGAATAAACAATGTGAGATGTTTAATCCTAAAAACATCAATATAAATCTACACGACGTCACTGGATTAATAGAATAATACGTTAAAATAATCTAAAATGCAAGTCCAGTTGAAAAAAAAATACGTTTACGACCATTTTTTAAATCGTTATTTGATTTATTATTTAATTTAAGTACTCCATCCGCATTCCGACAAACCCCGCCTCCGCTGCCGTGATTGCGTAAAAAAACATCAGCCTTCTGTGCCGTGATTGGTCAGTTATACATATACCGCGTGTGAACTTGATCTCCTAGCCAATTGTAGCACAATGCGGAAGCGGAATTGTTTAAATGTGGGTAGGAAATAAATCAACGCAATTGTTTTACAGTTAGCATTAGCTAAGCAAGATGAAAACGGACCATTTTTGTACGAGTAAAAATAAGACTATATAAGTGTGATATATCATTGGTTTACCTACCGTGTGTTAATTTAGAATAAATAAATAAAAACAACCTAATAATAAACTTCAATAAAATACTACGCTTAAAAATCCTGAAGTCTGGTGTATTAGCAAAACAGTGAGCGGATCCAAAATGGCGGCCTTTTGGGGGTGTAGTTCACTAGATATGCTGCATGAGGTAGTGTTGAGTGCCCTATATAGTGCACATACTTAGTGGATGTGCACATTTTCTTAAAGACGCAAGAAGGTCGATTTAATTTAATAGTAAAAAACATTTTTATTTTGAAAAAAAAAAAAAAACAAGGTATAAAAGTGTAAGAGCATTTGGGACGAGTAAATTAGAAATACAAATAAGTATTTTACAATTAACAACAAGAACAATAATATAATGTTATAATAAAAATGTAAAAAAAAAATGCAATTTATCTACCCAAATAATAATAATAATAATAATAATAATAAAGCATTTCATATACATATTATCACACAACAAACCTTTTGCATTGCCTACCCTTGTAAGTCCTGGAGGGGGCGCAAACTTTTGCACTGAGCTTTGATAAAACACACATGTATTCATTGAGAACAAATAAATACAATAAATATCAAAGTATGAATAGAATAGTGGATGTGATTCTATCTTGGATATAACCGATGCAGATTAAAGAACGCGGATGTGAAAAAGCAAGAAGGATGATTTAGTGTAATAGTCAAAATATATCAAAAAACAAGTTATAAAAGTATAAAGCAGGATTTGAGTCATGCAAAGTAGAAAGTATTGTACAGTTAACAACAATAATAATGTAATGTTTATACAGGAGTATGAAATAAAATGTACCTCTTTTATACAATTTATCCACCAAAAAACAAACCAAAAATGCATATAGACTTCATACACATTTTATGAAATGTCATTCATACAAACCACTTACTTTTGCATTGCCACCCCCCCAGTATACGTCCTGGAGGGGGACAAACTTTTGCACCGAACTGTAAGTTACATCATAAAACACACAAACTGATCTTTAAAAAAACACAGTCACTTTGTTTCTCGTCCTCCAGTGGGAGAAATGTCTCTCTGCATGTTTCTCTCCATGTTCGAGGTTCCACATCTCTGCTCGCCTGCAGTTTCACACCATCAGACCCGCACTGACGTCCAGAAGATCTCGTTCCCCACAACAGCTGGACGTAGCAGCGGTTCCACCCTGGGTCTCTCTCCGTCACCATGAGGCTGGGAGAAGAGTGCTCGAGCTGATTCGACAGACAGACAGACAGACGCGCCTCAGGTTCAGTCTCCTCCGACGCCGAACATCTCGACCAGCTCTTTGCAGTCGGTGTCGATGAGGTCGGCGGGTTTTTCTCCGCAGTCGTTCTCCGCCTCCAGGTCAGCACCAAGAGAGAGCAGGAACCTAAACACGCACAGGGTTATCAAGCATGACGTTAGGAATTTGTAGAAAAGTTTAAAGATCCTAAATAAATGATGTACAGTAAAATGTATTTACTTGGCGATGTGCGGGAATCCGTCGCTGCAGGCCATGTGGAGCGGCGTCCAGCCGTCCTCGTCTCTCTGCATGATGTCGGCGCCGTATTTCACCAGCAGCTTCACACACTCCAGGTTCCCAGAGAGCACTGCCTCATGGATGGCTGCCATGCCTGGTGATAAAAAGCCATGAAAACGAATTACAGAAGCAGACGCAGACTTTGTTGTGTCTGAGAAACTGCTGATAACTTTAAATCTAACCCAGGTGCTTTGAACTGGATTATGAGCACATTGGTTGTATTTGACGAGTTAAAGGCATCCTCATGATCCCCACTCCTCAGTCATCTAGCTTGTGATGTGAACCGACACTGACTGACTCCCCTGTAGACGATGCGGTGAGCAGGAGGTCTTACCTGAAGGGTACATCGTGTCCAGCGTCACCCTCCTGGTCCGAATAAAGCGCCCGATCCTCTCCAGCTCCCCTTGTCGGACGTAATCCTGGAAGACCACGTCATTGGGGAAGTGGACGTTGCGGACGGCTTTTACGGACTTGCGTGAAGGAAAGCAGGGCAGCGGACTCCCGGGTTTGGTGTTGCAGCCCTCGTAGGTCACGCTCTGGGTCACTGGGCACTGGTAGTACTTCATCATCCTCTCGTCGTCGTAGGGATCGTCGTCAGAATCCTGCTGGGACTAGGCTTCGGGTCGTCTCGTCTTCTGATGCTGAGAGCTTCAGGACCTCTCGCTGTGTGCCGTCTCGTGAGCTAGTTAGCGCTCTTTATATCCTTTCATGGACTATTTTTGGTGCCATCACCTCACAGCTCGAGTGACTGAACTGGAAGCTGAGTAGATTTTTGACCCTCCTGACTGATGGGAACTGATACTTCAGCTTGTTTTCTCCAAGATTCTTTCTCCCCCCCCCCCCACCCCCCCCACCCCCCCCACACCCTCCTGACAGCTCATAGCTTGCGGTCACGTACTACACAGACAGCCAGTAAGCTCCTTGTAAACAGCTGTAAAGATGGCTTATAGATAAGGAATGTAAAATAAGCTCGCAAACATGTTGACAGTTCTGGAAATGGCATCGATAAGCAACGAGAAAAATATTCCCATCATGTTTCCCATCATGAAGGCTATTTTGAGGCTGCGATAAAATGAAAGTGCAGCCCATGATTAGTTTTTTATTTGCAGAGTTTATTATTAATATAACTTCTGTGATCATTAGGTTAAAAAATGGAGGAGGTTCCCAATTACACTACTCGCGCACAGTCACAGACACGGAGGCGTGGCCTGTGTGTCACTACTGGTAATGGAGGTGTGGCCACCGTCACTTCTAGTGATGGGGCGTGGTGACGAGTTTATTAATATTAACTTAACGTCTGTAATCATTAAATGTGGAAAAGATGTAAAATTTTACAAATCACACACAGTTAAAGGGATAAAGGCATGTGCCTCGTGTTGGAGGCGTGGCCACTGTGTGTCAGTATGCATGATGGAGGCGTGGCCTCAGTCAGTCCCATTAAGTGCAAAAAAAAAAAAAAAACCTGTACAAACCCTGTGACATCACTCAAGTTTTCTGAAGCTCTGGTCAGATCATCATCATCTGGCAGGAACTGAGTCTGCCTAGTACCTCCACCCATTAATCCATAAATGGGCAGAACGAATGGAGCCTGGCTGTCATTTTAAACCCACTTAAATAACGGAGTTACCACCCACAAGCTAGCGAGCTGATACGCTAATGAATTAGATTGAACTCGTGAAGTCACCCATAAAACTCCTCCATTTCTTGCGGTAAGGTTTAAACTGCAATGATTCCAGTTAGCTGGTTTGCAAAAGTGATTCGTTTCGGACCTCTAGAGGTTTGATGCCTACATTACAGCCGCCACTCAAATTGACCACACCCCTTAACAGCAAAGTTTAACGAATGCGTTACATAAAATTTACCCCAGTACAGTTGTAACGACTGGGGAATCTAGCTTTGGAGATGAAATCAGGTTTTGTCCCAGGATATAATTCAAACATTGGGATCTATAGGGATCAGCTCATTTTTTTTAAGTCTGCCCCAAGTGGACATTCAAGGAACAGCATGTTTTGGCACTGCACGCGTCCCCCTATTGGTCAGTCCTAGTGATGGAGGCGGGGCCAGTATGCATCAGTATGAATGATGGAGGTGTGGCATGTCAACTTTGTCAAGAAAAACAAAAACACCAACACTATTGTGTCACCATTTTGTTGTTTATTTGGCCACCAGTTAATTTTTCCACATTTTTTTTCCTTTTTACGTGTGATGGAATGCTTACTTTCATCTTGTTCATTCCTCTTTCGCTCTTTACATGAATAAAAAAAATAATAATACCATTACACAAGTCCCTCCCCTTTATAAACCCAAATCTTTCTCCATTCAACGTCGACCCTCTGAACAACAGCAATAAATAGTCAGGGGTTAAAACGGCACATTTACATCCCCGATCCTGGACACAGGAGAAACGAACCGATCCGACAGACTGGGTTTACGAGACATGAGCGCGTTCCCCCACCCCTTCATTTATCCATGCGACGGAGAGGAGATGCAGAGCGAAAGATGGAATGCGTCTGAAAATGTGATTCAGTAACCGAGATGAAATCTCCGCTGGCGTGAAGAACAAATGTAGTGGTACAGAAGACTTTCCCCCTCACATACTGAGCGTGACCGAGCGCCAACAATTACACAAATAAAAACTGGAAAAATAGAATTAAATACAACAAATAGACAACTTTTCTATTGTTAAAAAAGAAAAAATCAGTAGCTATGTATTAATGGTTATGGAGGAGGGGGAAGAACGAATACTTTCCTGGGGAAAAAAAAAGAGGAAAAAGAATGCTTGGTCTTAGCTACATCTGTATTTAATTGAACCGAGAATGTACTGTTTTTTTTTTTTGTTTGTTTAAATCACCGTGATGCCCTGAGATCGATCTGTCCATCCCAGTCACCGAACTCTTATCAAACTCCCAAATTAAAAAGGTCCTAATACCAGCCCTTGTGGTTCGCCACAAGATGAAACCTTCAAGATGCTAATTAACAGACAGGAGAAACGAGATTTAATGCCAACACTAGGTTTAACAGTTTGGTCTCTGATCAAAGAAACTTCCCAAAACAGTGTCATTTCTTCTTCGAGGTCATCGGCCTTGGTGTAAAAAGTCTAACATGATTGACAGGGAGAAGTTTGAGGGTTCCTGGTACAGGGAGGGCTTGGAGTAGTGGAAGTGGTGGTTGGTGAAGGGGTTCGTCTCTCCTCTCTCTCTCTCTCATGCGCGCCCTCTCTCCTGTCCTTATAACTCGTCGTGTCCATCTGCATCAACGTCCTCATTGTCCTCGAGGTCCAAATCCTGCATGATGACAACAAAGATTTGTTTACGAGCATTATTCAACGCTAAAACCTGTACCGAGTACTGAGCTCATCCTCAGCTCTGAGCCAAACGATGAGCACGATGGGGTCATGCTCTGGATTTAGACACCCTAAACATGCCGCACTGCGGCCTCTCCAGACTTATGAACATTCTAGAATAACCTTGAAATACTTTCCTGCTCTTGATCCTGGGACAAAAACCACCCTGCCTACTTGACCACACCCACTTCAAGTCAAGATTTGATTTGATTAAACGCTTGATGACTAATTTGAGACAAATGTTTTTAAAACATTAGAAAAAATTGTTTTACTCACATCGACCTCCTCCTCTCCATCATCTGTTGCCGGTGCTCCGCCTTCCTTTCCTCCGCTCTCCAGGAACTTTGTAAAGCCCTCCAGTGTTCTCTCGCCGCTGTAGTCGATGATCTAAGACGAGAGAAGCGGAACATGGTGTATCAGAACATGGTGCTCGTTTAGAACCGTTTAGGACCTCGGCTGTGCCAGAGAACCTCAGGCCCGGGACTCGCACGCAGCTCGCAACGTGTTGGCTAGAGGAATAATAACTGGGACTGGAACATGGAGCGTCAAAAGTCGCTCATTTTGGATTTTTAGAGCTTATATAACGAGGTGGGCCGCTTCATGACTGACCCGACTGCGTCAGCGTTAAGAAGCCAAGGTTCGACTTCACAGCTGCTGAATGAGCAGCGCAAAACCAGGTCTAGATTTAGAACCGGGGATATTAAATAGTTCCCAAAAATACACTCGATAACATCCTGCCAAAGGCCATTATCACTCGCACCCATATTTGGGAGACATTTTCTATAAGCAGGGGTAATAAGATTGAGATTTCCTTCATACTGAGAAAATCTGCATCAACATTTTTCTCCTTTATTCATTTGGCTGAAGGATGTAATAATAAAGAAAAATGTTTATAAATCTCTAGACCGTCAGTAAACAAGAAGTGTTTCGCAGCACCAGATGCCAGCTGGCCCTAGGGAGCCCAGAAACAGGGGCGAACATGCACTTCACCCAATCAACGAGGACGAGGTTAGCGACACCTCCACCACAGCCGTAAGTAAACACCACCGCGCGGCCGAGTGCCACTGCACTGCCCACATATCTGATGGGGCCGGTTCTGACCGGATTCCCCTGGCACGCGAGGCTGGAGGGCGTGACGACCTCCTAACCTATAAACAAGTGCTCCTAAATCAGGAAGGCCCTGATGGTGGGCTGCACTTAAATTAACTTCAAGGAGCGAGACAGTAAAATTAGGTCAAGCTGACTGAAACCAAAACATTAAAAAAAGGTCCCATCTTTACCAGGTAGTTTTTATTCCACTCTTCTGCCAAACACACCGTTTCAGTGTCTCAGTACATGATCCAGTGTTGAAGTCAAACCTCACAACAAGCCAGGGACAGGGGTCCCTCTTATATGATGTCACATTAGGGGGAAATGATCTACCCTTGGCCAAAAAGAATAAATAAAAAAACAGCAGGGAATGTTTCCCCGCCTCAGGTTTTTGTTTCTACCTGCACACTGGGGACGAGTCCAAATGTCCAAACACGACCCAATTTTGGATTTTGGAAAACTGTTGCCGTTTAAGGCGATTAACCTTTAATAGACCCTAATTATAGTTAAGTAGGAATTTATACTGGGGTACGGTCCTGATCCTAAACAGAGACATTTAGGTTTGTATTTAGGATCAATGTGACTCACACGCAATGATGAAACGTTTGTTCAACAAGTACTTGATGTAAAAAGGAAATGTACCTTATTGTTTTGTTAAATTCAAAAACGAAAAGCCTGACCTTGCGATCATCTCCTGCTGGGAAGAACTTGAGCGTGGGGAAGCTGTGGACCTTCACAGCCTCGATCTCGTTGGCCGTGGAGTCCATCTTGGCCACCACGATGTCTGCGTGATCCTTGTATTTCTCTCCCAGCTGATCCCAGATGGGCGCCAGCTGTTTGCAGTGTCCGCACCAGGGAGCATCTAACGCAAGGGGACACGAGATCAGAGATCAGGACAAAACGTTCTGCGAGCAACATCATGCCTTTGACTCTTTGGGTTTATAGAAAAAAGTAAAAAAAAAAAAAGATAATAAACGTGCTTACAGAATTCGACGAAGACGTTCTTGGTGGCATCGAAGACGACTTCCTCGAAGTTCTTGCCTACCAGGACCTTGACTGGGTTCTTTTCCCAGTCTTCAGGAATGTCCTGGCTCATAAGGTGAGGCTGTGGACAAACACACGAGAGGTAAACATGCAAACATCCAGGACCGGAAAACACCAACCAAACAAAAACACCAACCACAGAAGTGTCTAGAACGTTGCGGGTTTAAACGTGACGTGCACCTTGAGCTTGCCCTCTGTGAACGCCGTGCAGAAGGAGATGATGTTCTCGGACGTGATCTCTGAGGACGCGGGTTTGTATTTGGTCATCTCGTCCTCCAGGGTGATGAGGCGCAGGGCGGGGCACTCGTCCTTCTTCAGACCAAAGAACTCCAGGATGCGCTGGTTGTCCTCCACCTCGCTGTCGATGAAGATGAAGAGAATCTGCAGGGAAGAAGAAGAAAAAAAAAAAAAGTGTGTCGTTTGACTGTGCACGCTAACGTTCTGTTTAACGTATGAATCAGGAAATGATTTAAAGAGTCCGAGAAATCACACTGACGATCCCGCTCCATGAGAAGCGCGCAATCACTCTACAGGAAACGGGAACGAGCGCCGGAGGTCACGCACCTTGCCCTTGAAGCCTTCAGCTGCTTTCTTAAAGTTGTCCAGCTTCTCCTGGAAGTCTTTGCTGGCTTTGTGCACAAACAGCAGGATGTGGGACTTGATCTCTCCTCCGAAGATTTTAGGAGCCGTCTGATTGAAAGGAAGACGAAAGAAAAAAAAAAAATTATATATATATATATATATATTGTTTTCTTTTACAGTAAAATGCGCCATTTGAACCTTTCCTCACACTTTCAGTTCCTGCATGAAGGTATAAAGTGCAACCGTGTTACCGCTCACAAGAGCTTCCCTTTAGCTTTACAGATTAGATTTTACACACTCTAATGGTAATAGCTGCGCTAGGGGACGAGGACGGGGACATTTACCTGCTCGGTGAACTCGATGACCAGCGGCAGCTGATTGGCCTTGATGAAGGCCAGGAGGTTCTCCTTGGTGAGCTCGCCATCAAACGTGTTACGGCCTTCGTCAAACTGAAACACAAAAATAAAACACGGTTACGGATTTTCACACGAGATGCTGAGGCGCCAATACTTTTGACACCCGTATCGGTGAAAGGGGTGTGACCTCGGAGTGTATGCGCACCATTCCTGGCCTGTGAACAAAGTGCATGTACTAGTCTTGAGGAAGGGGGCGTGGCCTCTGTCAGTCAGAGTCAAAGGGGGCGTGGCTTCACTGTATTCATGAGCTGGTTCACTTTGAATACCACAAATCGCACTTGAGTCAGGGATTTGCTATCAAAGCCTTTTTTATGACTCAAATAAACCAATCGCTCGAAAGTCTGTCGTTACGCAACGCGGTCATGACGAGGACCTTATGAACCGTGAACACCTTTGATGTGTAGACTGTTCAGAAATGTGGTTACACTCAGATTTGCCGCTCATGGAGACACCAAATCCGGATGTCTCCCGTCGACGTGAAAACAGAAATGCAAAAAAAGTGAGAGACAATCATGGAAAAAACGAAAGAGCGGAGTAGTGAACAGGTGGAACGGTGATGACGGGACAGACTGAGGACGACAGGTGCTTAGGAATCACAGAGCCAAAAGCAAGGGGTTAGCCGGGGGCAGGATGCAGAGCCAGGGCTTATTTTAGTGTGTGTGTGTGTGTGTGTGTGTGTGTGTGTGTGTGTGTGTGTGTGTGTGTGTGTGAGAGAGAGAGCGATGATGCCGGTCTGGACAGAACCCAGTGTGGGTCAGGTTACCTGGCTACGATGGAGACGTGGGGCAATAAATATGAAATACTCCTGACTCACACCAAACACAGGACGTGTGTAAGATCTGAGCCTTTACATTCTGGGTCAGAAGGAGGCGTGGCCTCTACAATACGTCTCAGAGAAGGAGGCGTGGCCTCCACATCAATACATCTCAGAAGGAGGCGTGGCCTCTAACTGTTTGGGAGGAAAAGAGGCGTGGCCTGTATACCTATCAGTCTTGGTGCAAAGATGTGCAACCTATGTACATGCCACTCCTATGAAGTTGGTGTGTGTGTGTGTGTGTGTGTGTGTGTGTGTGTGTGTGTGTGTGTGTGTGTGTGTGTGTGTGTGTGCATCAGTTAATCAATCAGTCTTGGGAAGAAAGTGTTGCTGTAGGTCTGTCAACTACAGTAGAGGGGCGTGGTCTATATCAATGATGGTCGTATAAAT
>JAAGKR010011650.1:2161-18736 GCA_011419295.1 Clarias macrocephalus
GTGTAAGGTTTTATAATATTGTAAGACATTGTAATCTAATCAGTTCAGCTCCTGTGCCCTAAGAAACAGCCCCCTCACTGTGCTTCCTTACGCCTTCTGTGGTAACACCTTCTATATCCTGTACCCAGACGAATATACATCCACATGGCTCTTGTCTGCTAGAACCCTTTTGTTTAATCAGGAGAATGTAAATGTGTTTCCTCTCTCCTGTCTGTCTCCGGCTCTCTCTATCACTGACATGTGAATGACTGGTTCTTTTGATGTTCAGGACGTAGCACCGTTTAAATTTGCTCTCCTTGCTAAGAATAAACTAGAGATCTTCAGACATCATGCCTGCGCGTGTGTGTGTTTGTCTCTCCCGGTCGATCGGGCCCGGACCGGTAAGTGTATCAAGGTGCAGCGGACACAACAAGTTAAACTCTTCTACTCTTAGCTTAAAACTTAGCTCGGACACACTACCTCTTCATTTAAAACCTAACAGGTAGCACCTAGAAAACACTGCTATTCATGCTACCATACTGCCTTATGTAGCTTAGTAAAAACATGCTAGCTCCCGGTGGCTGAAGCTAATGCGTTATGTGATGGTCGTCAGTATCAGCTGTGGTGAAAATATTCCAATGTATTTTACCCCGTTTTGGATACATTTAGCTTATGGTAGCTATTTGGTTCAGTTTTTGGTTAGCTTATGACACTGCTATCTATAATACTATATCTATAACAAACACTTTAGCTCCCGGTGGCTAAAATACTGCCTCATGTAGATTATTGATATTCAGATATAAGAATAAAAAGCCCCCCGTTTTTTTATTTGTTGTATGACATTACAAAATCTTGTGTCGTCTTTATGCATGGTCATTAGTGATTGATGATGATATACAGTAGTTTATTTTATTGTTATAATGCTTATGTTGTATTTTTCTTTTTTTAATAAACAGTTGTGACAGTGAAAATGATTGCAATAAAACCTGTTGCAATAAAAATTTAGATTTTTTTGGCATTCTGCCACTAAAATTTATTGTGGTTGCATATTTCAAATGAAAATGTAATTCAAGCATTTAAAATTCAAAGCAAAAATATTCAAGTTACTAAATTGCAGTTAAAACTTTTTTTCAAATATTAAAAATACAATCTTCATTATTTTTCAGTCTTACAAATTCAGGTCGCTAAAATTCAGGTCTTCACATCCAGGATATCACAGAAAGAGCAGTGGAGTGCCGATTGCTGCTGTCCATGCCGCAGTGTACTTTAAAGTTTGCTTCCTGCTCCCTGTGCCTACTTCTCACAAACTACTTACCAATCTGAACGCAGCACTCTTAAGTAACAGGCTGGGTTGCCAGTTGCACAATAAACGGTTAAAATACCCCTCTATTATACTTCCATATGTTGCAGGAGATAATTTTAAGAAATAAAGATTTTTTTCCCATAACTGTGTTCTATTATTCTGCAAAATCAACTTGACTTAAACATGCACACACACACACACATTATCATTGAGTCTTTTATTCCTTTTACAATGCTGCTTTCAGGAAAAACTTACAGGACTGTGGGGATGATAATGTGTTAATAATGAAACTAATTAACTCTTTAAAGTTGCAGGTAGACAAACACAGAACAACAGCTCAGAATATTGATAATCATCAAAGCTTTAAAAGTTTGATAAAAGTCAACATTATACTGTATAGCACATGGACAGAAAGTGAAAAGAAGAAGAATTCTATAATTTGGAGCATAGGGTCCCTCTGGTGGTGCACTGATGAATTGTTTCTTATGAATGCTATACTGTAGTCATTATCTAATCTCTAAATCCAAGTCTAAACTTGGGCATGGCTGCTGAAATAGGCAGGTTTGTCCTTTATCTATCAATTTAGTGCTGTAGCTATCGAACATTTTAGTAATCGAGTATTCTACCAAAAATTTAATCGATTAATCAAGTAATCAGATAAAATGCACTTTTGCTTAATTAAACAGCAATGTAAAATATATGAGAAACAAAGATTAATTGGTTTTCTTTTTAGGAAAATCTACTTTTATTTTTTAAATGCATTTAGCATTTTATCAAAAATAAACCTTATCATTTTTCACAATAAAAGGAATAGCTTATACCCCTATCTCACCAATGCGGTGAGACGCGGTGTTAGGCACCGTGAGCCGCCGCAACTGCCCGCCGACATTCCGCAAAGTTCTGCAAGCTCTGCCAAAATGTAACATGTTAAAACATGTTTTTAAGGCGGCTTAAACATATTTAATTTTTCACGCAGAAAGATGGAAACGTAATAGCAGCACCAAAACTTGCGGTGAATCATGAAGAACTGTACTTCCGGCCATCACGCGAAACCACGTAGGTGAGAGAGGGGTATTAAAGTTGACTGATATTAATTAAGTGCATTACAGCACCATACATTCAAATTTTAAAGTCTTTTCTCGGATGCAAAAAAATAAAAATATTTCAAATGACTTTCAGGATAAAAAAAAATAAAGCACACATTAAAATAAATAATTATACAAAACACTAAGTTGTGCAACTAAACTTTCAGAACTAAAAGTTTCAAAATCTACATCTCAGGCATAACATAAGCCTTTACTGACAATTTTTGTCGTTTTCTCTTGCTGCTTTCTTCTTCTCTTGGCCTCGCTGATAATTTTATTGCTACCTTCCATTTTACAGCCCGCAACAGAACGCTCCCTCAAATCAATACACAACTAACTGTTTGCGTCTCCCTCCGCTTTGTGGGTGACCTAAGCGTTTCTTCTTCGTTGGTGTTTACTGGCGGCTTGCATCCGGAAGCGCGCTGTGTCTAAAGCGTGCTGTCACCAAATAATTGTGCAAAAACATAACGCAAGCTTTTAAAATTTATTAAACTAAGCCTTGAGGCAGACAATTTTGCCTCGATAATTTTTTGTCATCGAATTACTCAATTTACTCAAGGAATCGTTTCAGCCCTATATCAGTTTATAGTGAAATGTAATGCACAGATTTATTATTTTGCAAGCTGTTAAATATGTTTTTTATTTTTGCCGTAACAGTGTAAACCTGAATGTATTGAATCTATAAATTTAATTTGTAGACTCTGTATGGTTGTAAAATAAAGTCCATTTTATGTCCTAAAGCAGATTTTGTCCTAACAACAGAAAAGGTGATTAAGCTATTAGTTGGCTAGTAAAAATAGTAGTCATGCACCCATTCATATGCAATCTGTTTATCAATGAGGCAATGTAGCTACACTTTTATACTTGAATAGGGTTTTACATGTGTGTCTGAATCTGAATGGTTCTGATAACATTCCTTAGCTGTATAACTTTTCTTCAAATTCATATTCAATAGTTTATTTATTCATTTATCATTCATAAAACATGTTTATTTGCACTGTTGTGTCTTATGAAAGTGTCACGTGTGCAAAAGGAACACCAAACATAAATATTTAAATGTTGAGTACTTATAACAATTAGGAGTTTCATTGATGAAAACCTTACATTTGTGCTTTTTTGTGTATATATATATATATACACAGATCACACATAACATTAAAATGTATAACATTACGCCTGGTATTGTGTAGGTTCTCCTTGAGCCTCCTGGGCAGTTCGGGGCCTTGACTCAATATGCTGTGATATCTGCTGGGACATTGGTATCCTTCGAGTGCAGTGGGATGTGCGGTGGATCAGAATTGCTTGTCCAATTTAATAAATGTGAATTTAATAAAATTACAGTGGAACCTTGGATTGCGAGTAACCCAGTTTATGAGCGTTCTGCAAGATGAGCAAAAAATTTTTAATACATTTTTTTTGATAAACGAGAGTGTGTTTTCCTCGCGCAGGGGTGTGTGTGAAAGTCGTTCTACACAGCAGCCCCTCTCTTCCTCATTCTCCTCTCCTCTCTCTGGTCTCAATCACTGCAGCCACGATTCTTTTTAAAGGTAATTTTTTTTTATTATTCTTAATATTTTGTATAAATTATTTTCATATGAATTACTTTTGAGTTGTGGAATGAATAGTTGAATAGTATGCCATCTATAAAAATTGATACAGTGCTTTCTATTCATATCTGTGATATTAAATGTTCTGAACAGATTATCTGTTAATGCTAAATAAAGGCATAGTATTTGTATGAAGTAACATCCCATTGCCAGTGATTTTTCCCCCTTGAGCTTCAATAATCACAATCTGCTTACATTATTTTTCTTTGTGTGTATAAATGTGATGTCAAGTGTCATTTATATATACATCATGGTACTGTATCAACATGACAGATGTTGTTAATATTTAGTTAATTGTTTAAGAAAGATTCACCAAGACATTAGTGGAGTAGAATTAATGGAGTAGAATTTTATGTGCTACATGGCATGTGATGTTTCCAGGGTCTCGATTCAGCATGAAAGTGCTGTTCCCATCCTCTACTGTGAATTCCGCTGCAGATTAGATCAGCTGTAAATGGTTCTATGTGATGTTACTAGAACAGTTGTGATCCGACATTCAATTTTCAGCTGGAGACTATAAATGTTTATAGCTTTCCCAGCTTCACCATGAAGAGATGGCCTGCCAGTAAGTTCTAGGTTAAAAAAAAAAATCCTCCTTAACCATTTGCAGGTGCAGTTGTTTTCCCAGAGCTACATAACACTCATTAGTCTCAAAGTTACAAAGGACAGGATCCTGAAACAGAAAACCTGCAAAAGAGGTAAAACAACAGAAAACATGTTATGAACCCACACCACTTAGACACGCCACTGAGTTGTTAAATATCATTATCCAGGAGGAATGGCTTCAACCCTGGTGCCGGTCCTGCTAGCGCCTCTCACCCAGCATCAGAGAAAATTCTGGGAGTGTAGCATCTTACTGTTTATGGAGTCATGGCTAAGCAAGCTAACACCAGATACGGCCGTGGCTCTGGATGAATTTCAACTGCTGAGAGCAGACAGAATAATGGAGAGTGGTAAGAGAAAGGGAGCAGGACTGGCAGTATTTGTAAATAATAGATGGTGTAAACCTAGTCATAGCACTATTAAAGGGTAAATCTGCTGTTAAGACATTGAGCTATTAGCATGAGACCGTACTATATGCAGCGGGATTCTCACATGTCATCCCAACAGCTGCATCTATGCTCCCCCGCAATGTTCTGCATTCTGTCGTTAACAAGGTAGAGATGAGAAACCGGATCCATTAACAGATTTGAATCCTTCTGCATCACTCACTGAACAGATTCGAGCCTCACTAGTCCTTTGAGTCACTTGAGTTAGTAGGGATTCTAAATGTGTTTCTGACTGTGTTTCACTTCCGATAGATCCGCTGAATCCCACGGCTCAGATGAATCAGCCAGGACACGTATAGTATTTTGAGTCACTTTTGTTTCTGACAATAAAAATATTAATTATTGAGAATCAAGAATCATCAATGCCAAATATTTATTTGAATGACAAATACACTAATAAATAAGTTTAAATAACAACAAATAAAACAAAATGTAAATATATCACAGGTATCTGAAATGTTTTTAGTTAAAACAGGCTATCGAGTATAATTAAATTTAAAACTTAAAACTCGACCAGCACGAATCTGTGCCGGAAACACAACAATGGTTTATGGCCTTTTTTTCTTCTTTTTTTTTTAACAACTTGATACTGTATATGGGTGTAATGTTGGTGTGTGTTGACAGAGGAAGACTTCAGTCAAAACATAGTGGTCTGGGTAAACTGCTACCAGAATATGAGAATGGCATTGTCAAAACTGTTCAAATCACAAAAAAACTCATAAATCATAAAATCAATTGAAAACGGCCATAAAACCACGTGATTAAATTCAAATTCAATTTTTATTCGTCACATACACAGTCATACACAGTAGATATGAAGTGAAATTCTTATACGACTGCTATTGACCTACAATAAAAGTATTTGAATAAGATAAATATAAAGAAGTTAAAGAATATCTAATAAAAATAGTGGATATATAGTAACTGAAATGTAATGGAAATGTGGTGTAGTGCAGACCAGAATTTAGTGAAGTTCAACTTCACAGTGTGCAAAATGTGCAAGTGTGCAAATGTTCCATGTGTAAACCGGTTGTGCGTCCCGGTAAAAAGTAAAAGTTAAAAAGTCTGCAGTCCTGAGGTGTGCAAAATGTGCAAGTGTGTGAGTGGTAGGTCCTATGTGGTGTTGTGATTGAGAGCTCGTATAGCCTGCGGGAAGAAGCTCCTCCTCAGTCTCTCTGTGTTGGCCTTCAGGTAGCGGAAGCGCTTTCCTGACCGCAACAGAGAGAACAGTCTGTTGCTGGGATGACTGAGGTCTTTCACTATCTTCCTGGCCTTGGTCCAGCACCGCTTGTTGTAGATCGTCTGAAGGTCAGGGAGCTTGGTACAGATGATACGTTCAGCTGATCGAACCACCCTCTGTAGGGCTCTCCTGTCCTGTATGGTGCTGTTCCCGAACCAGGTTGAGAAGTTTCCCGTCAGGATGCTCTCTATGGTGCAGGAGTAGAAGTTCCTTAGGGCAGTCTAAAGTCTCTCAGGCGTCTGAAGTGGTAGAGACGCTGCTGGGCCTTTTTCATCACGGTGTTGATGTGACAGGACCATGACAGGTCCTGCGTTATGTGAACACCGAGGTATCGGAAGCTGTCCACTCTCTCCACTGGTCTCTCGTTGATGGCAGGTGTCTTGTAGTTCCTCTCCTGCTTAGTACTAAAGTCCACTATCAACTCCTTCGTCTTACTGACGTTCAGGAGGAGATTGTTCCTCTGGCACCAGTTCTCCAGATTTCCAATCTCCTTCAGGTAGGCTGTACAGCAGGGGGCTCAGGACACAACCCTGGGGGGCTCCAGTGCTGAGAGTGAGAGAGGCTGAGACATGTCCACCCATCCTTACTACCTGTGGTCTCCCAGTTAGGAAGTTGGAGATCCACTGACACAGAGATGAGCTGAGTCCCAGGTGCTCCAGCTTTGTGGTGAGTGTGGAGGGAATTATGATATTAAATGCTGAGCTGTAGTCGACAAAGAGCATTTTAACATAATTCCCCCTTCTAGTGTCCAGGTGAGTGAGTGATGTGTGGAGTATGTGCCTATAGGTTTACTCTGTTACATGACCCAAGAAGTCTGTGTAGTCCACAGAATCTACTGCATAATCAGCGGAAACCTTGGAAAACCCAACGCTAGACTGCTTATTTGGACTCAATTTAACTTTTTTTGGAAAGTGTTTTTATATCTTTTTATAATTATCATTAGTTTTTTCTTATTATTACTATGTCAATTTTAATAAAAACAACCATAAACATAGTATTTCTATTTCTTTAGCGTAAAACTTTGATTCGAGTGCAAAAATTCAATTGCGTCACCAAAATGCAATGCACAATGGACAATGAATGTCTACCAGGCACTGGATTACTTTTTCGATTTGGAAGATGAGGAAAATCTCTCCTCCGACTTGGGTAGTGATGATCAGTGGCCTGGCAAAGAAGATCCTCCTTTCGGATCTCGGCTAACTTAAGTTTGTTTTCAAAACTGATATATACATGTGAAATTGTATTTATTTATATATACTGTATATTTTTTGGTTAATATAGTCCCATGGAGTCAGCGGCTAATGCTATTACTTTTGAGCAAGGTGATGCAAAACCCATGTACGTATGTAAGCATGCTTGTAATGCGTTTTTTGTTTGTTTGTTTGTTTTTTGCGCTGTAATAGTGATTTATTATGGTGGCCCTTGGGAACAAATCAAAAGCATACATTACAAAACATTACAGATCTGGAATGTTTGTGTCTTCCCTTTTGTATGTTATTTGGCACAATAAATGTAGAACTGCAGTACTGAAGCATGGTTGGTCATTTATAGGTCACTTCAAATAAAATCTGTCTCTTCTACCTCGATTCACGCTGTCTCCCTTAACCTCTTTGTGCTTGTGGACACTTCCGTGGACCGCGGGCAAGAGCGAGTCAACATCACACTCAGGATCTCTTTCCCAGACGGATTAACTAACCAAAGATCAGGGGCTGCGAAATCCCATCTCATGCTCTATTACTGGGTTTGCGCTCATGTCATCGGGGATTTTCCCACACAGTCTGGTCATTTATTCACTTTCATGCACGGCTTCTCTTCTCTACTCCTGCTGCACCAATACGCTAAACATCTCTGGACTTTATAAAGATAATAAATATTAGATTAAAAAAACTAATAAAGATTCTTAAGAAGGAACTGTCTGCTATTGGGTTTACACCCTTTCATCTCCGTCCGTGACAAACATCTCATTTCAGTTTCCAAATACCAAAAGCTGGAATCTGAAAAAATCGACACCATTTCCTGGAAGTGTCAGGCCTGTGACACTACCCTATGTCTGTTGGCACAGACCATCAAGCCCATCCGAAGACGAACTTCCTGTTGTGCTCACTGCTTCTTATAAACGTGTCAGTCAACACGACTCTCTCTCTCTTTACCTGGGGATCTCACAGGCTCAGAGACCTTAGCCATAGTTATTACGACTTTCGGCATTGTCATCTTTGGTGAGATTGCCCCACATGCACGGAGTTCTCGTTGTGGCCTGGCAATCGGTGCCAACACCATCATGTTCACTTATGTATAAGGCTTCCAGATGTAAACCCCCCCCCCCCCATCATAAGTTAAAAGACTGTATAACGGATTATATCAAGTTCTGTGTGGAGATTACTGTACCCACCAGGATTGTACTGTGTTTTCCCAACAACAAGCCATGGATTAACCCTAATATAAAGAGAAGGGTTTTTAAATCAGGAAACAGGGAGGAGCTGAAAACTGCACAGAGAGAACTGAGAAAGAGGATCATGCTACAAGAAGAAGATAGAGGATCAGCTACAGCAGAATAATGTCAGCGGTGAGTGGAAAGGGCTCAAAACCATCATTGGTCATAAGGAGCTCAGCTCTCAGGCGGAGGGTGTGCGAATGACCTGAATGTGTTCTTTAACAGATTTGATCAGGCCCAGACGGCATCAGCTTCAGGCTCCTTAAGACCTGTGCAGATCAGATCTGCAGCATTGGACTAGACTGTCATTTTCTGGACACATTGCTAACCTTACTCGCTCCTGTTGATTTCTTCTTTACAACATCAGAAGAATTCGTCCATTTCTTTCTTCATAGGCTTCTCATGTGCTTGTTCAGTCCCTTGTTAATTCATGACTGGACTACTGCAACTCACTTCTGGCAGTTCTGCCTCTGTCCACCATTCATCCTCTGCAGCTGATCCAAAATGCAGCTGCACATCCCATGCTACCCCACTCCTCTGCTCTCTGCACTGGTTTGCTTTAGCTGCCCCAAATAAAAAAACTAACAAAGAAAAGGTGGTGGATTTCTGCAGGCACAAACACTCATCAGTCTCTTATAAATACTTGGTTGTTCAACAGGATACTGGACTGGTCAGACAACACAGATGTCAATTATAGAAGAGGACAGAGCAGACTCTTTTTGCTGAGGGTCTTTTGGAGTGCAGGGAGATCTACTGAAGACGTTTTTTGAGTCTGTGGTGATCTCAGCCATCTTCTATGAGACTGGACAAGCTGATAAACAAGGTCAGCTCAGTTCTGCGATTCCCCTTGACACTGTACAGAAGGTGGGAGAAAGGAGGATAGTAGCTACAGTAAGCTATAATCATTGCATATCTGAGCGGCTCCTACAGTAATAGACTGTTACATCCTAAGTGTCTGAAGGAGTGATATTGAAGGTCTTTTCAATCTGAGCTGCTCCCGGTGAACCATGCGCACACTGTTATTACTGTTATATACTGTTGGTGCAATATACTGTTGTTACAATATCTCACATTTACATTTTATTTAACATATATGGTAATTATAGCTACAATATCTCACAATATAGTTACAATACCTTACATTTTTGTGCAATAGCAACTGTGGCCAAAAACGAGTTAGAGAGCACGAGCAGGAGAGAGTCAGCATGCAATAAAGAGTTTGAAAGCAGATAGATATAGAGAGAGTGGTGCATTAAATATAAGCATGAATAATTACATTCAGATGTAACTAAATAAACGGAGATTGCTGTGTATTAAAAATGGTATTCTAATGTATGATTTCTATTCATTGTAGAATTATTATTTTGAGCACATACATTTTTTAAATATACAACATTGTTTAAATAAGTGTGTTTTGGAAATTACACTGACCTTTCACTTAAAGTATATTTTCCTTTAACTCTAAAAAAATGGTAACAGCATGATATTATTATACTTTTCCGATATTAACTGATGGTACATTTTTGTTAGTATATTTGCAATGTGCTATAGAAGATTTGAATATACTTCCCACAAAAGTGTACTTTTTTCCCTAGGGTTGTCACTAGTCGTATCTTAAAATGGAAATGTGGTGAATGAAGTAATTATTTATGTAAAAGTACACAATCATTTTTGTATCTTCATCTTATGATATGACTAGAAGTAATGTGAAGAGTATAATATTTAATATAAATGACGATCGTTCAAGGAGAAAGCTATTTTTTATTTTTTATTGTTCTTTAATAATTAAAAAATAGACAGGGGTGAACAAAAACACTGACAGCATAAGTTTACCGTCAACTGTAGATTTGTCAAAGAATCTCACCCTAGACTTCAATCTTCAAACTAGACAGACTTTAAACTACAATCATGATATGGTAAAATGATGTACCAAAAGCATGATTGTAACAGCAAGATTTGAGCGTTTATCATTTTAAACTATATATATATATATATATATATATATATATATATATGTATATATATATATATATATATATATATATATATATATATGTATATATATATGTATATATATATGTATATATATATGTATATATATATGTATATATATATATGTATATATATATATATATATATATATATATATATATATGTATATATATGTATATATATATATATATATATATATATATATATTTTTTTTTTTTACTGTTCATAGTTATACATTTCTGGTGGTTCAGGGTTGTTGAGTTGTTGGAGAAGAGAAACCACAGGCCATTTTTCTGGCATCTAATCCAGGTTTTCAAAGCGTCCTGATCTGTGGAAGATGAAGCTCTGGTGATCACTGAATATAAAGTACATTACCATAGATTTTAAACATAAAAACATAATTGACATAACATTTTGTAGCTGTGCATCTTCTGTCATTCCTTTTTTACATTAAACATATAGAATCCATGACATATACTTAAAAATGGAGTCTACAGGCATTTGGCAGACGATCTTATCCAGAATGACTTATAAAAGTGGTTTGAAGTTTCCGTCATTGGCTAGATACATAAAGTGCCATCAGTCAAACAGAGTTGGGAAGTTGTTGTTTTTTTTTTGGTCAGATTAGTCCAACTATTAAAGAAACAGGTATGTCTTGAGTCATTTAAAGATTGTCAAAGACCCTGCTGTAGGACATCTAGAGGGAGTTCATTTCATCACCTTAGTGACAGAACATAAATTGTCTGGATAAATGTCTTCTCAATCCCTGAAAGATGGTGGGATGAGGCGAGCAGTGCTGGAGGATCGGCGGAAACATAGTGCAGTGCGTGGTGTGATACTGAGGTGGGTAAAGTAGCCATAAAAAATACTCAAGTAAGAGTAAGTGTACTTCAAAATAATATTACTCAAGTAGAAGTAAAAAGTAGTAATTCAAACTATTACTCAAGTAAGGGTAAAAAATTATTCAGTGAAAAGACTATTTCTCTACTTAAGTACTGAGTTCAACTGTTTCAATCGTAATGTCAGATTTTTTTTTTTTTTTTGATATTATAATAATTTCCGAGTTACAAATTTCCGCAATGTGGTATAAGGCTCATTTTGTTCAGACTTACAAATGAATCTGACTTACAAACACTCCCAGAATGGAAGTTGTTTGTAAGTTGGGGACTTACTGTAAATAGTGATATACTGAGTGTATGATTACACTCAATGCAAATATTTAATTTTTCTCTGTCCTGTGTGCAAATAATTTTGCTGCCCTCGGGGGCATCACAGAGGGCTGTGAATGAGAGATGTAGATCAATAACAGAAGATGAGGCCAAATGAGACTGCTTATGTATAGGGCCCACAGTTCTGTGCTACACTTTTGCTGCCCTACATGGAGCTGCTCAAGAGCATATGGGTGGTTTGGCTGGTGAGTAAAGTAGGCGCAACTGAATCTTTTTATTGTTTGGGTAAACATTTCAAATGGTTTAGCATGCGCAATGAGGGTGTCATGTGCGTGTATGGACAGAACCAGTGCCACTATTTTCAGAATCTCACTCCAAGTTTTCTGAAAAAATGATTAAAGACTTACTCTGTTATTCTTTGTTTCTTGTCTCTTCTGGTGTAAAAATAAAACATTCAAAATTATGTCGATAACAGGATGATGACTTTAAAAGCACACACAAACACTGTGAAACCTGAGAGAGAGAGAGATGACTTAACGAAAACCCTTTTTCTTTAGAACATCTATATAACATTCGTCTTAAATTCTTAAATTCAGCTCTACTGCCATTTGTAATGACAATACCTTACTTTAAATTAATGGAATGTGTGTGACTGCCTGTCATTACATAAATTGTCAATTCTTTTAGATGTTGTTGGCAGGCAGCCTTAAATAGAAGTTTCCACTTGCAAATATGCTTTGTGTTCCATCTTTTGCAGTCAGGGCAAAAAGGTATCACAAAGTATGTTGTAGGGAGGGAAGCAATATTTTTCATGGCCTTATACAGTCAGTTCAGGATACTCATGTGAAAAAGTGGGCAAAAGCTCCTTATTTTTGACAAACAAGTGTGTTAGAGACATATTCATCTATCACCTTTTGTTAATAGATCCATCTCTTAGGAGGAGAAGTGCCCAGATCTAAATGAATTGAGCAGTCATACAGTATGGGTGGTGAGGAGCTAAGGGTATGAGATTTAATGAACACTGTTTTGAGGTTGAGGTATTCCATCATTACACTAGATAAGTCTGTAAAATTCTCTTCAGCAGATGGAGCAGAGGGGTGATTGGCAGGGGAAAGTAGACAACAGGTGAGACAAGAAGAACTTCAATCCCTCACTTAGTTGCATTTGATCAAGGGTCCAGTCTGTGTGAGGACTGCGTATTGTCAGTCAAGGAAGTCAGAGAATTACAGATCAGTAGAAAATGAAACAAGTAGGGGGCTGTGATCCTTCTCTAACCACCTGTGGCAAACACAAGAAATGAGGTGACCAGACAGGCTGTAATTCCTCAGTCCATTTAAGTCTGACTGTAATTCCTTAGTCCATTTAAGTCTGAATAACCCTTAATTCATTCTGTTAGCCTGTTCAAAAAGTCACCAGCAAACTCCACTCACAGGAATCAGCAACAGTGTGAAACTCATTGGTATAATCAAAAGCTGAATTTGTCCACTCTTTTCCCTTAATATCTGTCTTGCTGCTTCACTCTTGAAGATGTGCAAATTAACACTTGCCTCATTTCCTCGCTGAAAGACTTCAAGGTGGTGCAGCAAGGGTTGTGGGCATCTCAAATGGTGCAATGGTGGTGTTCTATAGCCAATGAGCACTGTGACAGGAAAGACTGGCAATATCCAGGTTCCATATCGTAGACTAGAACAACTTTTGTTGCATTTGAGGCCTGAGGTTGATTAATTGGGGTGGTTAATTGTTCTCAACGACTGGTTTGCCTACTGGATGTCCTGCTGATAGTGAGCCAACTGGAGCTCCTTGACTTTCCATGGCTGCTCTTATCTGAACTAGCTCTTCTGAAACCATATGTGGTTGAATAATTTTGTCTGATCTAATAGCAGGTATTAAAGGTGAAACAGCGTCAAAATCACTTAAGAGAGGCTAGGGATTAAAATTCATAAGGTCAGAGCAGGTAACAAACATGAAACAGAAATTAACACAACAAAGCCAGATTAAAGCCGAGAGATGACAGAGGATCAAACAAAATATGAAAACTGAATATTTCTGTCAGAGAGGCCAATTTTAACAGCCGCATTGGGCAGACAAAAATATTTGCAACATCTCGTTTCACATTTTTTATAAACTCAGATATCTCACTGCACAGCTTTTCCTGGGAACAATTATCACACTTGAGAGTGAAACAGCAGTGCATCATGATCTGCACCCATCTATGTCCAAAGCTGACCAGAAAAGTGTAACTATAATACTTATTCCTCAAAGCTGACTGCAGATCTGGTGCCATATCTTTAGATACAAGTGGTTTGTGATGCAGCATACAGTGTTAATAGCAGACAGTATGTTTGAGTTGATAGCTTTTATCCTTGCAATAACTCCACTCTTGTGGCCACTATCACTACACACAGACAGACAGTTTCCCAACACAGTCCAGCTTCTGTCATGAATGCATTCAGCAGTTTAAATAATGCATCTTTTTATCTCTTGCTCTATTTTGCTGAAGAGAAAATCATCTAATATTTTCCCTTCCAACAGATATCATCTGTAAGTTCTCCTTACTATGTCTTTAGACAGAGGAACAGGTTTCAAATTACTAGCAGCTTCTCCTCAAAGCATAACATCACACAATTCTACCGCAGTTGCAAGAATGAGTTCTTATCCAATTTTTTTGTTTGTTGGATTTTTCCCCAATTTTCTCCCTAATTTAGTCGTGTCCAATTCCTCCCCATCACTAGGGGGCTCCCACATTAAGGCTACTACCACCACTCAGCCGGGAGGGCCGAAGACTATCACGTGTTTCCTCCGAACCACGTGACGCCAGCCTGGAACTGCTCGCTCGCGCACCTTTGGTGGCAGTGTAACACACTCGGAGGACAGCGCTATCCGCTCCCTCCGTTGCGCGAGCTCACAGACGCCCCTGACTGGCTGTAGAGCCGTGATTAATGTGGGAGCGCTAAGTACCTCTCATCCCTCCCCTCTGAGAGAACTCGGCCAATCAGCTCTCTCTAGACCTCCGGCTGCGAGAGGTTACAGCACCACCCGGGATTCGAACTAGCGATCTCCGGATGATAGGGCGAGCGCTTTTACCACTGCGCCACTCGGAGGCCCAATATACTTTTTACAATCTGCTGAGCCACCAAATACAATGCCTTCTGTGTGTTTTTCTGGAATATTTGCAAGGTTAACCTCTGACTTTTCCTGGCGGCTGTATTCCTCACTTTTCCCTTAAATTTTTTTGCACATTCCCGATGCTAGATTGTCAGATGGGGCTTTAGCTTAGCTTGCTTTATAGCTGCATTTGATAAGAGCTGGAGACAGATGACAGACTGTAGTAACCCTTTGCTGCATTCAACAAATTTTAATTCAATATGGCTGCCATTGTATTTTTGTAGTTTAGCTGATGTAGGGTTTTGTGTCAGGGACAACAGCTTTAGGAATTTTCCTTTTTGAGTAACGCTAACAGTTCATTGTACAGAACTCGTAGCAGCACAGATGTGATGTGTCACAAAGTATAAAAATGTTCATGGGCCCAGAAATAGCTTTATGTAGAATGTATCACAAAGACGTGTTTTATGGTGCAGTTCATCTTGCACCACTTGCCATATTAAGACTGTTTTGCAGACACCCTGGTCAGGTGCCATGGACCCCTGGGAGTTTCGTGTGGCCAGAGACCCCATTTTGAGCATCACTTCCTTAGATATTTTCAGTGTTTTGGTCACCAAGCAGTTGCCAGTCTTAGGGATGAAATGAGCACACAGAAGTTTAAGAAAAGTAAAAAACAGAACTGAGAAACTTACCATTATTATTGTATTGTGATGGTGAGAAACTAGCCACTGCAAGAAAACCAAAAAAGAAAAATCATATTAAGGAGTTAAGAAGAAAAAATATACAAAGTTTTTTTTTTTTTTTTTTTTGTGTGTGTGTGTGTGTGTGTGTGCGTGTGTGTGTGTGTGTGTGTGTGTCAAAAAAAGCAACATAATAATTTGAAATCGCTGTTTGTGTGACATCAGTTTAGGTCTGTAGTAAGACTCATTTACAGTGGTGGCCCAAAGTATTAAGACAAAAGTGAAATTCAATGTTGAATGACATTATTAATTTTGTCCACAGAAGTCAGAAGTTTACTATTCACTTAGGAATCCCCTTAGAGATTTTTGTCCAGAGGTGGGCACTCGAGCTATGGAAAGGAAAATGCTATTTTTATGCACTACATAATGTCATTATGACCATATTACAATACAGAGATTTAGACTTTCATCTTTTATTTATGTATATTTATGTAGATTGTTCATCAAAAGCATGAGTACATAGATAAACAGCTGAACAAAATTAAAAACAAATTATTAATTATACTGTTTAGTTTTTCTTATTTATTTATTTATTTATTTATTTATTTTTACAAACGCTGCCAGAGTGATTTTTACTGCATGTTCTAATATCTGAGACCAGATTTGAACTTATGAACTTGGAGCCAGAATTCACATTCCATGCTGACAATTTCTACCTCTAGCTATTCTCAAGTCCTTAGACTGAACTAAACTTCCATTATCTCATTTTCAACCTTTAAAAATTTCATCTATTATTTTGCTGCATAGTTTTTTGTTCTTCAAAGTATTTTTTTTACGTGCCTTTTATAAAAGACAGACTCACCGGGACATGGGTGAAGTTCAGTGGTAATGTGGTCACGGCTGACATGATTCTCTACATAGCAGGTGATCTTTCCATG
>JAAGKR010011651.1:0-18733 GCA_011419295.1 Clarias macrocephalus
GAGAGCATCTCTGGGAACTCCTTCAAGACTGTTGGAAGACCATTTCAAGTGACTACCTCTTGAAGCTCATCAAGAGAATGCCAAGAGCGTGCAAAGCAGTCATCAAAGCAAAAGGTGGCTAATTTGAAGAACCTAGAATATGACATTTTCAGTTGTTTCACTTTTTTATTTATTTTTATGAATATAATTCCACATGTGTTAATTCCTAGTTTTGATGCCTTCAGTGTGAATCTACAATTTTCATAGTTATGAAAATAAAGAAAACTCTTTGAATGAGAAGGTGTGTCCAGGTCTGTACTGTAGATAAGGGTGTATTAATTACACACCTTCATCTGTTACCTGACAAAGTGACCAGTGAGTGTAGTATTAGTAATAGCAGTACAAATTGCAGTAGTGGTGATGGTAGTAGTAGTAGTCGTGATAATAATAATAATAATAATAATAATAATAATAATAATAATAGATTACTGGCCCATGCGTGGAAATGGTTTGAAGCGAGGTCAGGACTGTATGGGGAATGTGGCAATAACTCCCAGCAGAGTTCCTGTACATACTGCCTTCTTTAAACTTTTTGCACATTTAAAATGTTTTCCTGTGGCTAAGAGTCTTATCACCGTTCTGTGCTTGAAGTCTTTTTCAACGTCAGTCAGTTTTATACCTTCACTCACCTGATTTTCCACAATTCCACTTTCGTTCACCAGAAATTTACAAGTCCCGATTTGACGTAGCCGATCCTTGAAGTAGCACATGAATCATATGAGTCGCAATAATACATTGGTTCACTGAAAATACATTGGCTACATCTCAACTTCACACACTTAATGACGATGGGATTTTTTTACAATAAAAGAAGCAAAGGTTCACTAGAAAATGACCCAAACAGACTGAACGACCAAAATCTAATCAGGACGAGGAGGCAGGTCTGTCTGCCACTCAGTCCAAAGGTATTGCTTTCTGACCTAGCGTTCTGAAACTCTAGTCTATGCAGCATCTGTGTGCTTCATATCTGGCCCTTTGTGTGCATCTGTGTAAAAGGGAATAAAAAGAAGAAAAAAAGAACAGGGCCTTTTTTGGCGAGCTTTTTCATTCAGTTTTGTGGGATCTGTGGGATATACACCTCTACAAAAAAATCAGGACAGTACTTGTCTAAGTTTTAAAATGAAGAGAGAGCACATCAATATTATTAGGTAATAATGCACCATGACATCGGAACTATTGTTTTCCTATGGATCTTTTTCCCACCTTTTAGGGCGCAAGCAAGCACTGTGACATCAGCCCTAGTCATAGTGCTTGAGCCCTATTGTTTTTCTAAAGATTTTTTTTCAAACTTTGGTGGGCTAAACACGCTCAAAAACTCATGAAAATCAGCAGACAGCTTGGAATCTGCTGTTATTAGGATGCTTTAGAGTCCGGGCGTGGCTCGGGGGCCTCACATGTGATTTGCTGCATTTTGCATACACACTCGCATGCGAAACCCGGCTCTAAAATTATGTCATAATGGTATCGGTGTGTCCCCTTTAAATGCATGTGCCCGGTGTGCCCGGGTGGTGATGGCGCAGGGTGCTTGGGCCTGCTCATCGTTGCTTGCAACTATATTTAGGGCCCAAGCACTATAGTGTGTGCAGGACCCTCGTGTTTCCTGAAGGATTTTTTCCCACGGTTTTGGGCTTTTTGTGTTCTTAACATGCTCAAAAATTCATGAAAATTGGCAGACAGGTTGGAAACTGCCTTTAGGATGCTTGAGACATGAGATTTTGCTGCATAGCCCATACACACTTGCACCTACTGTACGTACACGAAACTCGATAGAGTTAGAGCTCATTGAGCTGAACAACTTTCACACTGCATGTCATGAGCTCAGCTCAACAGGAAGTAAATTATTTTGGGTCCCGATGGATTTTGATTTTGATGGATACTCCTCCTTGGGAATTCATACGATGTGATTGAGGGTGCAAAATTGTAGTCGGATTTCTGATATCTCAAATGGGTCAGCCGTGATAATGCCTCAAACTTATGCTGAAAAGTGGTTAATAACTTTCTGTGTGCCAATATATTGAGTGACATTATATTGAGTGACAACATGTTAAGTGACATCACATTGAGTAACATCATAGTGTGATGCTTTTTTTCCAGCAGCTGCAGCCTATTCTACACACGTACACATCACAAATGTTAACACACACACACTTTTATATCACAAACATGCACACATACATACACACACATTACAAATGTTAACAGTCTCACACTCACACACCACACACACAAACACATTTACTCATTACACACAAACTTTCATACGGAAGAAGAAGAAGAAGAAGAAAAAGAATAATAAGCCTGTGACATTATAATAGTAGTCCTTCGCTTCGCAAAGCACCACTAATAACAGAGGGGGCGGGTTAACGGGGCGGGGCTTGTTGGACGACTTTCACACACACACAATAACGGAATCACTGCTGTCTGGTTCATGGATTGCATAAATTGTCCGAATAACGGATTACGGTCTTGAAAATATATCTAAATACCTGAGTTCTTAAATGGCGGACCTAACGCGTTAGATTACTCGTTACGTCTAAAAAGTAATCCAAGTACTTTATAGTGCGTTACACCCAACACTGAATATCAGTGAGGAGCCCTAAGGTGTAGCTGGCATGGGGTTACGGTTAGGGCTCTGTGCAGAACACTAGAGTTCTTCTACTCCAATCTTGGCAAACCATGTCTTCATGGAGCCTGTTTTGTGTACAGGGCATTATTATGCTGTCACAGGTTTGGGCCTCTGATGGTTATACAGTAAAAATGTTGCACTGTGACTTAGTGGTTAGGCAAAATTATGATTCCACACATGAACAGTCTCAGGATGCTTTTCTGTTGGCATGACACAGGGACTACTAGTAGTGCTCACCTTCATATATTTCAATAAGACCAGCAAAGAATCCATTTACATTTGACATTTTTAGGCATTTGGCGGACAAACTTATCCAGAGCGACCTCATTAGGTACTTCAAAAGGTACTGTAAAGGAATTGGACTGCTGGAGACAGGGGTAAAGACATTGTCTCTGGAGAATCCCATTTCCAATTGTTTTGCCCAGAAAGAAAAGGCGAGCGCTAGCATCAGTCCTGTGTCATGCCAACAGTAAGGTATCCTGACAACATTCATGTGTGGGGTTGCTTCTCTGCCAAGTGAGTGAGCTCAATTTTGCCTGAGAACACAGACATGAATAAAGAACGGTACAAACACATCATCCAAGTGCAACTTCTCTGTTCATCCAAGAACAGTTTGGTGATGAACAATGTTTTTTTTCCAGCAAGATGTTAAAAGTGATAACTAAGTGATTGGGAAACCAAACAGTGAAATTCTGTGTCCATGGCCAGGAAACTCCCCAGACCATAACTTGTGGTCAAACCTCAAGAGGGTGATGGACAAACAAAACCCCCGATATTCTGACACACTCCAGCAAGACTGGGCTGCCATCATTCGGGATGTGGCCCAGAAGTGGATTGACAGCATGCTGGGGCGAACTGCAAAGGTTTTGAATAAGGAGGGTCAACACTGCAAATACTGACTCTTTGCATAAAATTCAAGTAACTATCAATAAAACCCTTTGACACTTATGAAATGCTGGCAATTATATGTCAGTATAGCATAGTAACATCTGACAAAAAGATCTAAAAACACTGAAGAAGCAGACTTTTCATTCTTACTCATTAGGGAATATAATGAGTTCATTGAATCTCCACTAGACTGTATGTTTTTTGTTTGTTTGTTTGTTTGTTTTGTAAACCTCATTTATCTATCTATCTATCTATCTATCTATCTATCTATCTATTTAGCAGTCATGCTTTGCAGGCCAGTTCTCAGTGAGTTGGTGCCCTAGATGAATAATAATCATGCTGTTTAATGTGCACGGAGGAGGAGGAGGGGGGGGGGAGGCGGAGGTGGAGAAGCCGGAAGTGGTGTGCGCGAGCAGATTCGTGAAGACGCAGCGCACCTTCCAGCATCGGAGCAGAGCGGAGGAGAGGAGAGGAGAGGACAGGACAGACGAGATCTGCTGCACATCGTGGTGAGTCCACGGGACTAACCTGACATGCCACCTAGTACGATATGCGTATACACGTATATGCGTGCGCGTGTGTATTTGCGTGCGCGTGCTGTACTGGAAATCACTGCTGCGGTCCGGATCCGTCGTCCGCACGAGCGTATTCTCCGTGTCTGTGAGCTTTCAAAAAGCATCAAAGCAGTGTCGGGTCGTGGTGTTCGGACTGCGGTGTCTTACGTAATAATCAACGTTTCACGCGCGAGACTGCGCGCGTGTAGACCGACATGCGCGCGCGCTCCGTCACAGCCTGGAGCCGAGAATGAATGTTCTCGCGCACTGCCATTAATCCACAGTGGGGTCGTGTGAATGCTTATCTTCCTGATTAAACGCATCTATATTGCTAGTGTTTATTATAACCTCAAACTGTAATGAAACCTTTTACACTCTGGAATAACAGGATACATAAGTGTACTTTTCCTTGTTGCTGGGCTGGTACCCTCGGGAGTAAGTCTTCTGAATGTTTTGTTTGTGGTGTATCTATTACTTGAAAAAAAAGTGCATTTATTATTTAGATTTAAACAAAAAAGACCTAAAGATGCACTTGATGGTGACGCATTATTAACAACAAGAAAATATATTTCAGCAGTGTTTTATCTTACACTCTAGATGAGAAAAGGCAACTTTTAAAGTAGATCTGTAAAGAAGATTTTTCAGAATCAGATTTGAAAAGGAAAAGGTCATTATTTTTATAGCTGCGTTTCCATGAGGTTGCATTGCGATGTAGACATTAGAAGAGCCCTATCTGCATTCTTACTGTAGAAATACATATCAGTAAACTGTATCTTGTTGCTAGGATGGTGCCCTCAAGGGTACATCTATTGTATGTTTCACCTAGAGACCTGACTGTACTGCTCCTTTAATAAGGACACAATGAGACTATAAATAGATTTATTTTTTTTTTACACTAAAGCTTCACTACATGCATATTTCTTGAAAAACATTCCAGGCACACAACATGCACGCTTAATTAAGGGAACCACCCTAGTAACAAGGAAATGTGCAGTTTAGTGTCCTTTTTTTTTTTTTTTTTGCACATTAATGTAAAGTTAAAATAAGTGAACAACTGTGACACGATCAGAGTATGCATCAACTCACAGTCACTAATGGAGCAAAGGTACAGACTCAACATACAAGCACCATCTGTGACAGAATCTCCACCTCACAGTCTCTACTCCTAAGTAATTATAAGGTCACAGTATAGGGTCTGTGTAACTAATACTTATTTTCACGTCTTAAATGACACACAATTTAACCAATGACAGTTTCATATAAAAAACTTTAACCTTTTTTTTTTACGGTTAATGCCCTACTTTTCTTATCGGGCGAAGATGCTTGATCATAAGAAAAGGTCAACTCTACAACCACTTCTTAGGTCTGCCCTTAATTGAACCATTAAAGACCTTTAATGCTTACAGTCTGTGTTGTGCATGTAACCACTACACTCTCACCACAGCTTCAGTAAATAGACCTGAAGTCATCATCAGTGGTGAGTTGGCAAACATTTGTGTGCGCTGACGTGTTTGCATACTGTAGAAACACGGATGAAAACTTTCCTAGTACTGTTGTAACCAGTTTGCATTTTATTGTTTAATTGCTGCACTGGATGGCAAACCTGAGATAAGTGGGTTTGAATGCCAAATTACACAAAAATCTTATAAATGTTGAAAATTTTGGTTGTAAGCACTCAGTCAAAAATTTGGTCCAGTAATTAGTAGTCCTTGCAGAGATGCTGTAAACACAGGGCTGGTCATACTAATTCCACACTATAATTAATAACTATTTTATATTGAATATATATATATACATTAGCAGTTGTATCAGTATATCCTGTACATTTTCAGCTGTGACTTATATTGTTACGTAGCTCTGTATAAGCTATAAGCAAATTTCTTCTGTTGATATTTTTTGCGGCATTACATTATTATATTATATTGTATCATCACTCCTATGTACGTATTTAAATGGCATGGCTTGCAGACAATGAACACGATGTAGCTTAGCTCCACACACCACCGGATAAACCAGTCCTACATACAGTACACAGCATTTATTTAATTACAGTCAACACTCGGACTCACCTCTGAACATTGTTCGTTCGAACTTTCTTTATTTACACCAATTTCCCACAACATTAACACCACCACCAGGTGAACACTGATGATCAATTATATACCAGTAAACTATACCAGTGACAGGATCATGGGGGGGCACCCAAGTCTCATCTCTGCCTGTGGGGACAAAAGGCCAGCCTGTCCCACAGTAAAGCCGGTGTAGCACCTGTGGTTAAAAAAAAGTAAATACTGGCTGTGATAAAGAGGTATTAGAACACCCAGTGCATCACAGCCTGCCGTGTATGGGGCTTAGCAACGAGGCAAAGAGTTCTATGGTTGAGCTGGCCTCCAAACTCTCCAGATCTCAGTCCAATCAAGCATTCACGAGACCGCCGGACGAACGAGTCCTCTTAATGGGAGTCGTGGAGTCATGCATCCGGAGCTGCTCTAGTGGCACAATGGGGAACCAACACAATATTAGCCTTTTTGTTTTGTGTTTTAATGTCGTAAATGATGTTGCAGTCTGTTTTTATAGTAATTAACAGTTTATAGCCACTTGTGTCCTTTAACCTGCCCAGCTTTTTCTTCTCTTCATCTGACCTGAGTCTCAGTCACGTTTTTTAAAAAACTTATATGGTAGAAAATAAACGAGAACATCGATCCCTTGGATCTCTCACCTACAAAACAGCACGATCAGACAAATTAGCGCCAGGCACAAGTCTGGTATTATGACGTAAACGTGTTCGATGTGTTTCAGGTTGAGGTTTTCTTCATCTTTCTTCACTTGAAGTCTGACTTGCATCATGTGACTTCCAGTTCTTCATTTTTGCAATTTTTTTTTTACAAGTAATGGTTTAACTTCCTGCACTTGATAAACTCCATCTTGTAAGAGGTCGTCAGGTTCAGGCTGTTCCTCTTTTGCGCAAGTTTGTGTTCCGTATACACAATGTTTTCGCCCAGTGTCCTTTCTATGTTGACCAGCACTGTGCACACAGCATGTTGTCTGGCGCTCACTTTCTTTCTTAGAAATCTCCCATGTTTTTGGTGGCAAAAGCAGCCATATGACGGTCACGAGGGGGAATCTGGCCCGCAGTGTGCTACAGATATTTGTTTCTGCAACAACACCACCTGATTGCAGCTCATTAGATAAGAAGGAAATCTGGAGCTGTGGCCAGATGGCACAAAGGAGCTGAAGTCCTTAATGGCATCATTAAATCCCAGTTTAAGCTCTTAAAATCCCAGAAGTCTACAGGTCTGGGCTAACATTCCTCACACATTTTACTGAATGATATGCATCAGAATAACTACTGTAATACATACTGTATGAAAGCAACAAACTTAGACTATAAGGGATAAACTCTAACCATTTTATTACCCCAATTTAAAAACTATATATATACAGTACTGTGCAAAAGTCTTAGGCGCAATATTATCTGTAGTAAAAATTTTGTTATATAAGTTTATTATGTCTGCATTATTATGTACAAGACCATTCCCATGTGAAGAAAGCGACATATTACATGACAGACCAGTTTTCAGATGGGAAAAAAATCGATAATGTCGACTCCTGGGTTTTGCACGAAAATAGAAAGAAGCGAGTGTGACGAGGTTACCAAAAGAACTCACATTCTCCAGCATGCTCAGTAAAACCTAACAGCTGTTTAACTTAGAATACTGCATACATCTGTATCGAACACTGTTACCGCTTATGTTCAAGCAAAGAGATTCCAAACCAAACATTGACCGTTTATTATTTATGTTATTACTTAGTGCTTTTTATAGAAGTTTCTTTTAATGTATAAATGTTTTCAAAAGCATCATTGCATATGGCTTTTGTTTGGATGTTCCCAAAATGTTTGCACAGTACTGTAAATAAAACAGCTGTTAGGTTTTACTGAGCATGCTGGAGAATATGAGTTCTTGTGGTAACTTCGTTACATTCGCTCCTTTCTATTTTCATGCAAAACCCAGGTGTCTACATTAGTGATTTATTTTTCTTCCATTTGTAAACTGGTCTGTCATGTCGCTTTCTTTACAGGAATGCAAATGTTCTTCTATAATGTTATTTACTCATTAATTTTAGTGTATCTTTGTAGGGAATGGTCTTGTACATAATAATGCAGACATAATAAACTTATATAACAAATAATGTTGTAATGTTTGAACAATTTATATATTTCTCACTTTACTATGCTTATCTTCTTAAGTCTTATTGGTGCGATATTGTCTGCAAGATCATTTTTATCATATAGCACTCGCACAGCTTCTGTCTTGTTAGGTGACACAAGCCTGATACCTGATATCCTGAGCTGACGTTTTGTTTTTAAGTGATGCACAACGCCTCAGGAATGATCAAAGTACTTTTTGTTCTAGGATCATGTCAACAACTTGTGTTTTCACCGCGTCACATATGACACCCCGATTCAGCAGCTTTAGCCAATATTGCATCCAAGCCAAATTTCGTAGGTACTTTTCCATCTTTAGTGCAGTTACAATGACGCTTAATAGGATAACGGTTATACTTCACTGCTCCTAAAAACAGAGGAGCACAAGCTATTTCTTTCATTCACACAGTTATGCTGAGTGCTGGCAAAGAGCCCGTTCAGCCGCTTAGTGATTTACGCGATGACGAGCTCGGTTGCGTCGATAGTGGGATTAGAATTAATGCTGAAGTTTTGGAAGCTGATCCGTCCGAGCAGTGTGTGCAGATGAGGTGAGATAGTGGGATAGACTGAAGGACTGAGGTGCTGCTGCATCCCACTGTTTAGTCAGGGGAGGAAGTGAGGGGTTGGTTGTACTGGTGTCTTAATCATGGAGGCAGTCGAATGGCATTTAAGGTGGAAATATCAATTTAAAAATCACATTGTGATTATTCAGAGACACATTTTGAGTGCGATTTAAACTGTGATATGTAACTAATGAATGTCCCATTTAGTATTTGATCTCATTTATCTGGCCTAACAGCAAATAATGGAACAAATGATACAGTTAACAGGATCACTCCCTTTCATTTACTTATCATCTATACCGCTTTATCCTGTATACAGCGTCACAGGGGGCCTGGAGCCTATCCTAGGAGATTTAGGGCATGAGGCGGGGTACACCCTGGATGGGGGAAACCAGAGGATCAGGAGGAAACCCACTAAGCACGTGGAGAACATGCAAACTCCATGCACACAGACCAAAGGCGAACCTTTGACCCTGGGCGTGCAAGGCGACAGTGCTAACCACTAAGCCAACGTGCCGCCTGCCCATTAAAAGAATATTGGTTAGCCCCAACAGGCAGCCTCTTTAGCTTAGTGGTTAGCACTGTGGGCCTTGCACCTCCAGGGTACGGGTTCGATTCCTCCACGGGTCTCCCCGTGCTTGGTGGGTTCCCCCCAGGGTCCAAAGACATGCAGATTAGCTTGATGGGTGTTGCCCGTAGTGTGTGAATGAGCGTGTGTGTGTGCGCTGCGAAGGTGTACATTACGAAGGTGTACATTATCTTTATTATTATTTGATTATGTGTATATTACCTACAGTAAATTACAGGCTTTTGTGATTAAATATCAGTAGTGGTCCATGTCATGATTTAGATTTGCTAACATGATGCTAGCGATCATCATGTGTAAAGTACTAATTAATATGCAAGACACATTTTTATTCATTCATTCATTCATTTATTTATTTATTTTTTACATTTAACTAGACGCAACCATTTCTACAAGGTACAAATCTGTGAGTTAAATTAAAAGCCTCAAATGCTAGAAGTGACGATAGCAAGAATAATTGGCTGATATGACATGAGGAAGGAACATTGAGAGGAACTAGTCTCAAAGGGGAACCCGATCTCCCCTGGTTGATACCAGATAATGCAACCATAAATTAATCGCTTCTACAGGTGTGTGTTCTGCGGTTAAAGTGCAAATGTAGAACAGGAAATCTGTTTCATTTTCTATAAAGTGCACTTTACTGAGGTTAACCACTGTTCACCAATGGAAACTTGGGTTAAAAAACTGTTTGTGGCATCTTCAGTCCTTAAACTGATCAAGCAAGTGCTGTCATAAGCCATTATAGAGAAATTGTTTTTACATACACATACACACAACTGCTGTTTGTCTAGCACTGCTCTTCAGGTCTCATTCCCTCCTTTCTTTTTCGTTCTGTCTCCTTCAGGAAAATGGAGGACATTGTGACATCATTTCTCATCTTAAGGGACTGAACTACAGCAGCAGCATGTCTGAGGTCTCAGACTCCTACATCCAGACAGCAGATGCCATGGTTTATTGCAAACTCTGCTTGAGTGACTTTCCTGCACCAGAGACCAGCACGTTGCACTCCTGTGACTGTATTTTTTGCACCCAGGTAAGTACATTATGGGTGATAGATAGATAGATAGATAGATAGATATGTTTTTGCCACAGGGGCAAAAAAGACTCTTTTTTTGGCATATCCACAGTTAAGATGTGACCCAAAGACATACATGAAGCATTCGAGGTTACAACAATTTAAAGCCTTATATGTACAATTACATTTTTGTATGCAAGGCGATATTGCTTTTTAGACACTAAATATAAAAGTCACGCTGTCAATTACAATATATAAACATGGAGCTCTTAACATTTAGGTTTAAATTTTTTGTTGAGAAAATATAGCTAAGAAAAAACTTCTAGGTACAAGACAACTCACAGATTTAAACATCGATCAGCCATAACAGAATGACCCCTGGCAAATGAAGTAAACAATGTTGATCACCAATTATACATCAGCGAACTGGGGCCTGGATGATGCGCACCCGAGGCTCATTTCTGTACTTGGGACCAAAGGCCTGCCCTGTCTAGTCCGAACCCACAGAAAAGCCAATGCATCACAAATCCCCCAAAAATGAAAGGCACATTAATACCCAGTACACCACAGCTTGTTGCGCATGGGTCCCAGCAGGCAAAGACCCCCAGGCATCCAAACTCCCCAGATCCCAATCTGATCGAACACTCGTGGGATGCACCAGACAAACAAGTCAGATCCACAGAGGCCCAAACCCGCAACCAATAGCAAAGCTGCTGCCAACATCTTGGTACCAGACACCACACCCTGAGGGGCCAGAGCTTCCCCAGTGGCACAAGGGGAACCCAAACCTAGGTGTTATGGCTGATTTGTGTATCAATACGCTTCTTGGTCTAACTCCTATAGTAACACACACACTGCGACATTTGTAAACAGATATAACAAAAGTGCATTCGTTCATCTGGTACAGTTTTCTTATGAAGGTGATGCTTATCACCTGATTTCTTAGAAACAGGAAGTGATACTCTTATTAACACTACACAGCATTAAACAGTATTATAAAAGTATGCCAAGTTTTTCTTTAATACGAATGTTATTAATTTTTTTTAACTCAATACTGATTATTTTCCCATAACCAGCACTCCCTAAGAATATTAAGACACACTTTTCTTTCATAATTTCTAGTCAGGTCCAGCTCAGTGGTTAAAGCGTTGAGCAAGGCCTTTAGCCGTCATCTGCTCAGATGTATAATGAGATAAATGTAAGTTGCTCTGCGTAATAGCGGCTGCCAAAGTAGTCTATAGTCCATGAACATAGACAGTCAGCTAAAATCCCATGAGCTAAAAAACAGAAACAGGGAACTTGTGAGTTGACACCCCTTAGTCACAATGAACTGATAACAGGCAGTCCAGTCAGTTCATCAGTATTACATTTATGGCATTTGGCAAATGGTCTTATCCAGAACTGCTTTGAAATCTTTGTCAATAAATATGTCCTGACTAGGTCACGGACTAAGAATACCAACTCTGTTGGGGAGGTGATATAGCAAGAAAAGCACCCAGACAAGTGTTCGTATAAGTACTTCAATAGTCCATTATGTTTTATGCATATTAATGGAAGCCAAAAATAGTGGCCTAAAGTGAAATATGATAAGTCGTGCAGATCGTTTTCACTCACTAAGAGCAGAAAGAGAAAGCATCTGATCTCATCTACTAATCTAAATGGAATATCATTAGACCAAGGGTTCACGCAGTGTGGGTCGTGACCCCGTGTAGAGTCACTTGATTTACAAATGGGGTCAAACTTCTTACACTCTCCTGTGTTACTTCATTCATTTATTTTACAATTTCATATTACGGATATCACTTTAACGTTGAAGTGGTAATATATTGAGATTTTACGAAAGTCACATTCAGAGAAGGCACGTTTCAGGTAACAGTGTTAATATACTGAAGTTACAATGCACAGCTCTAAGGGAACAAACGAACATAAAATATATGAAAAAATTGACTGATTACGCATTTACAAACATGGTGGAGATCAATAAGGAGAAACCAAAAAGCAGAGATGTGGCATCACCGAAAATGCATAATGTCTCGTCTCCTCGTCTATATTATACTGTAGCTTTATCCTCTGTACAGGGTTGCGGGGACCTGGAGCCTATCACAGGAGACTTGGGGCACGAGTCAGGGTGCACCCTGGACAGGATGCAAATCCATTGCAGGGCACATACACACTCACATACTCGTACTTGGATTCATACCCCTAATCCCCCCACCCAAAAAATAACGCTTTCCCAGCAGTGTTTGACTGATGTTACTTAGTTAGTAATGGTTGATAGATAAGAGCGTCTACCAAATGCCTAAATATAAATGTACTCATTCACACACTACGGGCAATTTAGGAACACCAATTAGCCTAATCTGGATGTCCAAATGCTTAATGTTTGTCTGAAATGTTGACCCCTGTGTTAACCATTTCTGATTTGTGGGGGTAAAATCTTAAATCTCATGGTCCTTATTTTAGCGGTCCAAAAACAAAGCTGTCCAGAATGGCTCATGCAAAAACCGCGCTTTGTTTTGAGCATGACAGTGATTCACTCCTTTTTCCTATCCAAGCCTAAGAGGAACACAAGACACAACACTCTCAAACTTTACTTATAGAGTACACACCCTGCTAAACTGTAACCTGACATTCCAGCATTCCAAACCGGTTACGCCATACATTTACAGTGGAAGGTGTCAACCTTATTAGGATGCTTTGTTAGGATAATGTGATAAAAACTCGTTCTGCGAAGCCAAGCTGGGTTTATTCATAGCTGGTCGTTAGCACCTCGATCGAAACGGTGTCGTCTGAGAGACTTTTGTGCTCTGATTAACAGTGCTTACGTCAGTACGTGCAGTTGGCCATTAGGGACGGCGCTGGAACCCCCATCACCTGCCCTGACGTGGCCTGCAAGCGCCCTGGAGCTCTGCTGGATTCGGAGGTATCACACCTGCACACAAACATAAACACTCAAGCTTGTATTAACAGCATTATGAGGACCATCCACTGCAGTGAACACTTCTATTAAATACATACTTAGCTAATTTACTGCTTCACTACGCATTAATCGAACCTTAATCCCAATCTCGTTAGCTAGAAGGAAACCTTTAGAACCTTTTTTTTTTTTACGTATTTAGAAAGAAATACTTGAGATATTGCTATTCTCATGAGGAAATTTATTTCCCTTAAAGAAACATGCCTGCACACATCCATCCATCCATCAAGGAATCTCTGGAGTCCAACTAGGGACTATGGAGGCCAATGTGGACCACTGTATTTATTCACATTTTTTATGATTGCGGTAGGACCTTTGGCCAACATTAGTACACACATTCACTGTGATCAATTTGGGAACGCCTATTAGCGTAATCTGCACGTCTTTGGACTGTGGGAGGAAACCAGAGTACCTGGAGGAAACCCAGCAAGCACTCCATGCACATGCACCCTGAGGCAGGAATCGAACCTGGACCCTGGAGGTGCAAGTCACCCACACACATATGAACAAAGATTATTCAAACATCTCAAAAATGACCTGAAACTTCGTAGTTGGTGCACTCCAATAATTATAATTATCATGATTAATTATGGTGGGTTTAAAACCAAAACCCACCAGTTAAACAATTATAAATAAATTTACCAAAATTGGGTAAGTAGATATTTAAAGGCCCAGTTTAACCAAGCTTTGTGTACATATTTCTCTTGAAATCTGCAGTGTGTGCGTTAGATATCTCATTCTGCTTTCATCATGTTTTCTTTCACTAAGCCTTGTGTAACTTAAGAGTCTGTTTTTCAGCCACATAATTGTGCTGCTTAGTTACCGTGTACTTATCTTCCTAATTTCCTTATGCACACAGATCGCCTCCTTTGCCTCTGGTGATCAACTCAAGCTCTATCAACGGCTCAAATTTGAAAGAGGTATGTGCGTGTGTGTTTGTGTGTGTGTGGAGACGGGCTCTTATTTATTGCACAGCAGGTCCTAGAATCTGCGCAAAGCCTGCGGTATTTACATAAATTCTGTTCAGGGTCAGAAGTTGCTCCTTCCTGCTCAGTTCGACCTGGCAGGGGCTGAGTGTGTGCGTTTTGTACGGGAGAGGAAAAGGGATCTAGCCAACAAGCCACCAGACGCATGCTAAGTAGGCTAATGTAACCGAGCCCTTGAATCCATCCACCTGTTGGATCTTACATAAGAAAATCCCACAAGGCTCCCAACTTTCCACACTTAGCCAGCTGGTGCTCCATTTGGACTATTATAGGATATCATGTCATCATCAACCTTTACACTTTGATGCTATTAAGGCTTATAAAACCTTGTTCTTGTTTCTTTGCTTTAAAATAGTATGCACAAATTGAAATAAATTTAAATGAATTATTTTCCAAAAATAAAAAATCACCAAAGTCAAAATTAAAGTGAGTAAAATCATTATTGTAAAATGTCAAGTCTGGACTTTGGGGGGAAAAAAAGAAAAACGTTGACATCCAGAATTGTATAAAATTTATATTTATTTACACCCACCTGTCACTTTATTAGGAACACCTATACACATGAGTTGCATAGGCATATGAGGATGCAAGTGCAAGTCAACAGGGCTTCATTATCTTTGGCAATCCATTCAACAACATCAATCAGTATCAAAGTCAGGTTCCAGGAAAAGGTCAGGATATCAACACACAACATGAACTAGGCAAGGGAGGGCTAGCACACAGGGTACACAGAGTCAAAACCAGATAAACAATCAAACCAAAACCCAGCAGTCAGCTCAGCCAAACATGTGGCAGCAAAATAGTGCAGAAAATCTTGAAAGATAAAAAAAAAAAATATATATATATATATATATATATATATATATATATATATATACAGGTTGGCACCCTGTCCAAGGTACCCATTTGTACAATATAACTCAGTGGTGGCCCCAGCTCCACCAGGTTGCCCCTGTTGGGCCTTTAAACAAAGCCCTTAACCCCGTCTGCTCCAGGGGTGTGGTGTAATGGCTAAACTGGTGCCATGAGTCCCCGAGGATAGGCTCCAGAGCTCCCGCGACCATGTACAGGATAAAATGGTATAGAGAGTGAGTAAAATTATTATTATTTTAAAAAAGGCTAATAATTTTTGCTGCATTTGGTTCAAAATTTTGTTTAGACGTTATTGTATGGAGACAGATACGCAAATTCGTGTGTCACCTTTAGCAGTGTTAAATTCAAAGTGTTGGAACAAATAATTAATGGAGTAATACGGCACAGGATCGTGATCTGTATAGCCATGGAGTGGTGTGAGGTTGAACTTTATCGCATATTTTAACATTCTTAAATTAACAGCTTAATGAATGTTCATACACCATATAGAAAAGGGCTTAGGAACACTATTTTAGGAGTGAAGACTTCTAGGCAGTAACGATTTTGGATTAATTGTATTAGATGATGTCACGATCTGAGTTTCTCATATACAGTATTTCACCAGAATTGTTGCACTGATCAGTTTCATTATTACATTATCAAAACTGACTACAAAACAGAACTGAATGTTCGCTCAGTGTTTTTTCCTTTGAACTAATGAAGTCTGTTTGGAGAACTTTATTATTCATTTATTCAGCTTTATTTTATCTCTCTGATCCTGATCAGGGTTCATGTGGATCTGGAGCCAGAACACTAGGTGTGAGAATTCGCCCAGGGTAGATTTTCACGGCACCATGCGCACACACACACACACACACACACACACACACACACACACACACACACACACACACACACACACACACATTTTCACCTATCAGCAATGTAGAGTAGCCAATTCAGTAGTTGCTGCTTCCAAAGACATGCCAATAGGCAGATTGATTGAGCTAAAATTGCCCTTAGGTGTGAATCAGTGCATGGTTGTGTGTGTTGCCTAGCGAGCTACATTAGATAAGATCATGTTTTATTTCTCCCAGGTGGGAAATTTCTATGTTAATGCTATAGACAAGGGAGACTATACAGTATGAGATAGGATAAGACTAGAGAAGGGAGTTAAAAAAACTATACAAAGATCAGCCATAACATTAAAATGCAAAATATTAAGCCCAATATTGTGTAGGTTCCCATTGTGCCAGCAGGGCAGCTCTAGTCATGACCTCTGGGGCTGTGCTGTGGTGTTTGTCACCAGGACTTTGAAGTAGCTGTGGATATTTTGTGTTGTATGGTGGCTCCTCTATGGATAGTATTTGTTTTTCTGGCGCATCCCCATGGATGAGATCTGAGGATTTTTAAAGCTAGCTCAATAATCTTGAACACTTTGCCTGTTAATCCATATACATGTCCGCAGCAGGCCGCGGCGCACCGGGTGTCCTGATACCTTACTATCATAGCTACTGTAACGTTAACTTGTGCTGCATTATCACATATATTCCATGTGCACATGTCTTAGGCACCATATTATCCTCAGTAATAATTGTGTGTTATATGTTTATCATGTACAAAACCATTCAATATTCCCAAAAATCCAGTAGAAATTAATTCATACATAAATACATAAATAAACAATATATTACATGATGGATCAGATTTCAGATTTGGAGAATGAGTTCTTCTGGTAACTTGTCACACTTGCTCCTTTCTATTTCCAATGAAAACCCAGGAGCCTACATTAGTTTTCTTTTTGTTTCCATCTGAAAGCTGGTCTGTTATGTAATACGCTTTCTTTCCAGGCATGCAAATCATCTTCTGCAATGTTATTTATTTATTAATTAATTTATAATTTTTTTTAAAGTTATGTTTGGAAATAATGAATGATTTTGTACTGTACAAGACAACACTGTTGTTGTTAGACTTTCGGCTGCTCCTGTCGAGGGGGGGTATCGGCTTGGCGAGCGAGAAACCTACCACTGAGCCACCAATGCCGTCTTTAAACATATATAAAAAATTTTTTAAAATAAAAGATATGCACAATGTCCAGTACAATATGGTGCCTAAGACTTTTGCACAATTCCGCATACATGTGTCCAGTTAAAATCTAAAGACTGGGCCTGCTTTCCAGATAATCGTACCGGTATGTTTTCTCTTATACTGTAAAATACAGTCGATTCTGCTTCTTGAAAAGACAAAAGTTTTCCACTTAGATGTTTATCCAGATATTTGTAGCGCTGTAGCTTCGCAGTGTTCTTACCCTGTATGGTTAGATCAGTGGAAACACTGTCTCATTCAGCTGAGGATGACGGTGCTGACCGTGGACTAGTAGCCTTTTCAGTGTCTTTATCAGATGTGCTATCAGTGCTACAGGTCTGCAGGTCTTCATTTGTCGACATGCAGGGTGTAATCATGCCCAGTTTTCCCCTGGGTAAGTGAAAAAAGAATTAATTACTCATTAAAATGAAACATCCCTGGTTATTTATCATCGCTGATGGAGAAAATATGATGCATTTCTTCCAGGACCACAGTATAATACCCAGTATTTTGTTCAGTAGCATGCAATGTGACGTCAGTATAAGCAAATACACAGGACACGACATTATAATGTTCTCATTACGGAATCTTTTAGCACCGCATGTTTAAACAGTGCTCCTTTTAAAAAACATTACAGCCCCAGCGACTGTCGTACACACCACGCTTCTCTGTAAGAGCGAACCCGCGCTTGTGGTCAGCGTCTGTATGCCAGCTCACGCGTCATTCTGAGCGTTATGTAATTAGCAAAATACCACAGAGAGCACAGGACAATGAGCTTATTTGCAGTGGCAAAGCTGAGGTATTCGCCTGAACCGTTGGTTCTGTAAACACGCCGGATCTTTTGTTCGGACACAGAGCAGACTCGAATCAGCCGCAAAGCCAGGAAAGGACAAGCTAAAACTTTTTACATCCAGTATTGGGACAGCCAGAAAGGGTCTGAAACACACACACACACACACACACACACACACACACACACACACACACACACACACGCAGCCAGGGACAGCCAGAAAGGGTCTGAAACACACACACGCACGCACGCACGCACGCAGCCAGGGACAGCCAGAAAGGGTCTGAAACACACACACACACACACACACACACGCAGCCAGGGACAGCCAGAAAGGGTCTGAAACACACACACACACACACACACACACACACACACACACACACGCAGCCAGGGACAGCCAGAAAGGGTCTGAAACACACACACACACACACACACACACACACACACGCAGACAGGGGGAGACAGACAGGGTCTGAGACTCACACACAAGCACACACACACACACACACACACACACACGCAGCCAGGGACAGCCAGAAAGGGTCTGAAACACACACAC
>JAAGKR010011652.1:0-18731 GCA_011419295.1 Clarias macrocephalus
AAGTTATTTTCTAGTAACTTGTATATTACTTCTTCATTCTGCTCTGTAAATAGATGTGTGTGAATTTCACACCTTTTTCATGCTGGCCCTCTGTCAGTGACCATCATCTCACTTCTTCACTTCCTGTTGTCCTTACAATGAGTAACATGCACTTATCAACACTCTGTTAACATCTTCAAGACTCACAACAGTTTATACTTAATTGTGTATTTTTGTTCCTTGTTGAGAGAGACATTGTTAGTGTCTTGTAGAATGAGTTGGTGTTGAAGTGTGTATGAAGTGTTATGATCCAGTAGTTATAGTACATTATGTAAACAAGATTACCTGCTTTACTGATCTGCTGGGAAAGACTGCTGTGTGAAGGGTTTTGGAAAAGTGAATGCAAAATTGACAAATGTCTGTAAGTAATTGTGAAAAAAAAAAAAAAGAAAAACCTGAAATGAAGGTTCGAAATTAGGGTTCGATTCCGGGCCAGGATCAATTCCCGTCTCTATGTGCATGGAGTTTGTGCCCTTGTGCCGTAAGTCTCCTGTGATAGGCTGAAGGCCCCCCGTGACCCTGAATACAGGATAAAGCGGTATAGATGATGAGTAAGTGGGTAAGTTGTAACATGACGTCTAACTAAAGCTGTGAAGAAACTGGACTGAGAAACAAAAGATTAGACTTTGAGTCCCACTGATGACCTTCCACGACTGATCTGAGACTAAACCTCTTAATGTCACAGCAGATTCGGTCCACATTAAGTTAATTTACGTAATCTATGTTAATTTATTACTATAAGTATTTTAGTAAGCTACAAAACTATAGAAACTGCTTTAAACATCAAGCTGAGGAAAAAACTATACAAGTTGAAAGTCAGCATTTTTATAACATTCATGTGTTTATTTAGGGTAAAATTTTATATAAAGAAAAAAATCTTCATGCAAATATTGACAAAAATGATGCTTAAGACAGGTTACAATAAAGATACTATAAAGTATGATAAAAGCACGGCATAAGAAACTACAACGGAACCTTGGATTGCAAGTAATTCTTCTGCAGGATGAACTAAATTTTAAAATTAATTTAAATTTATGTTTAAATTTAAATGAGCATGGTTTTGATATACAGGTACTGTAGTGTGCATGCACTTTGTCTGCCGAGCATCATGTGATCACAACTGAGCCAATGGTTTTTCTTTCACTCTCACCCTGTGGAATTGTGGGTAATCACCTCCATGCTTGGTCTTGGTCTTTGTCACTCGTATAGTTAACATCTGTGCGCGTATGTACTGTTTACTATAACATTGTGACCATGTGTGTGTGTGTGTGTGTGTGTGTGTGTGTGTGTGTGTGTGTGTGTGTGTGTGTGTGTTTTTTGTGTCCAAGTGTTGTGACTGTTCTTTAGTACCTGTACTGCAACAGTACCTATGGCAAAAAGGGTTTAAAAGGCTAAAAGGCAGGATGACATGTGGGAGATCAATCTTTTTAATGACAGTGCAATGTCAAATTTCCGCAAAATCCTCAAAAGGAGGCAATTAGAATGTCATTAGAGAGCTTTCTTGTCGAACAAGATTGCTGACAGAGCAAGTATTCCATTAGTGTGTGCATGTGTGTTTGTGCAGAGGTGGAAAGAGGACTAAAATTTTGTACTCAAGTAAAAGTACTGTAACTTCAGTGAAATTTTACTAAAGTACAAGTAAAGTTACCATTATAAAAATCTACTCAAGTAAAAGTAAAAAGTAGCTCATAAAAAAATTACTCAGAGTAAAAGTTACCAAGTTACTTTCTAGCCTCATCCCACCCCCGCTGTTAAAATAAATAAATAAATAAATAAATAAATAAAGATTTATATCTGCTCACCTTTTTTCTCAAAAAAGGTGAGCAGATATAAATCTCAAACTAGTTGTTTTTAACTGAAGGAACACCTTTGCATAATAAAGCTGTTGTCTTGTGCTTGAAAGTCAAAGTGGTCACTTAAATATGGCATTACGTCCCAGTCTAGGTGTAGTGGGTTTAGGTGAGTGACAGCAGTGTTCACCAATCAGAGCAAGGCACCTCCCTATTTAAAGGCCGATTGGCTGCTGCCTGGGCTGCGTCACGCCCGGTTTCCCCTTTGTTTTCCGTGTTTGTAGTGGCGGCAGCGTGTTATCTGGCGCTGCGGTTGCTGACGTGGATGTGAGTGTCCGCCTATCAGGCTTCCTTGCACCCTATCGTGCTATGATGGGATACGGCTTTGATTAAACCCGTGCCTATATGAGCTTTCGCTACGAAGACCTGAATGGAAACTCCCTCTCATTGCTAATATCGTATTGGCTGCTGTTTTGCGAGTGGTGCTGCTAGTGCTGTTGGTTTATACGGCTTTGCAGACGCAGTCGCTAACAGTATGGAAGATAGTGCTACTAATTTCCAATAGTGAAGACGCTGCCATTCATCTCACAAAAGTGCTGCCATGAACATTACCGAAAGGGGACTGTTTATTTGTCTGGTGTCATGCTGTTTCATTGCCCCAATTCGAATATATGGTTGATTTATAAATTTATTTTCCTTTTCTTTTTGATTCAGTATGCCAGGCTCTCTTAGCATATTAAAGTTGTTTTGTTTTCTTTATCATGGTTTCTTTTGATTGGATTGTATCATGATTGCTTCTAGTTCACATTTAATTTGAATGGAGGTATTTCAGGATAGCTGAAACTTCTTTGTACATTTGATGTCTCGTGACTTTTTCCGATGTACTTTTGTTTGCTTTTGATACTCATTGTTTTCAGAAAATGTCTCATTAGGTGACGTTTGTAATATTGTTGGAGTTCTTTCTTTTGTTTGTTTTAGTTATTTCTTTTCCTGTTTATTGTATGAGCTGAGGTTCTGTGCTAGATTTGCCATCTGGTGGTGGTTCTTCTCGATTGTGTGCAGTGTTACACTTGGAGTGTTTGAGAGCGCGATCATTTTGCACGGTGGTGTGTGTGGAAGTGTGCTCCAGTAAAAGACCACTTTACCTTGTTTCTGGCGGTTGTGAACCTCAGCTCTGTTGGTAACATTCTTTTTATTTTGTTGTAGCCAACAATATCTACATTTCGATCAGGTTTTTCATTTTTCTCTTTCTTCTTCTGTATTCTGTGTTCTCCTGTTTGAACTGGGGTTTCTTTTTTAAAATAATTTTATTAATAAAATTATATTTTTTATAATTTATCCACGTCTCCTGCCTACTGCAAAGTAATCAAACGTGTGTTTTACCTCTAAATTGAGTGGTTTAAATATCTTTATCTTCTTGTCTCTGGGGTGAGTTCCCAGGGTGGCGTAATCGGACTTCCTTAATGTTAACTACGCCCTACCGCCACATTCTGCCGTAATCGGCAGGATGCTTCTTTTGTAGTGTGGAGACGTGGATTTTGTGTTTTTCCTTATTTCTTTGTTTTTCCAGACAACGGGAGTCCCTCTTTGTGGTGAATCGGCACAGGTCAACTTCATATTGAATATTGGTGGTAAGTGCCTGTGCATTGGCAGGGATGGAGGACGAATTGCGTGAGTTAAGAGATTTGGTAGCACAATTAAAAGCTGATAATGAAAGGCTGTGGCAGGACCACATGTCGATTGCACAGCCTGGGTCATCCAATATTTTTCTTCCTGTAGTTTCAGATCCCCCAACCATTGGTCCTGGTGCGTCGACTGCGGAGCGGTTTGTTTTTGTTCCCCGAGACCGTAAGTTTCCAAAGTTTAGTGGTCGGTCGGGCATTAGCATCAACAAGTGGGTGGAGGAAGCCCAGTCTTGTATGCGACTTCGTCATCTGTCTATAGCTGATCAGGAATTTTTTCTCTTTGATCACGAGGGAAGAAATTCGTTATCGGTCTAGCAATGAGAGGGAATATCCAGATAAAATTATTGAGGTATTGTGTGAATTGGATGGTTGTACAAATTCATATGTAGCATTGCAAGAGCCTTCTTTTCCAGGAGAAAGCAGGATGGGGAGACTTTATTGGAGTTCTCCTTGACTTTAAAAGGTTAAAAGTCAGTCGCCTCATGGCATGCCTAATGTCTAGATTTTGCTGCGAGATCAGTTTGTTGAGTACATTAATGATTGCGGTCTGAGACATGAACTAAACCAGTTAGTGAGTCGTCAACCCACTTTTAAATTATTTGACGTTCGCAGGGGAGCCCTGCATTGAGAAAGAGAGGGCATGCCTGGGGGGGACGTGGTCAAAGTCAGTCTGCCCCATCCTCTTAAGGCATTCAATATGGGGTGCTGGGACATCAGCACATTAACAGTAGCGGTTGAGCAACATCAGAAATGACTGAACTGCGAGCTATGCTGCGAGAACAGCAGCAACAATTGAATCGGTTAACCCAAAGTATGGCCCAGCTTCAAAATTCCAAGTTACGCTCGCGGTCATTTAAGCCTAATCTAATTTTTAGAAGGTGTCACCAACCTGGTCATTTTGCTAGAGATTGTGATATTTGCCTGCCCAACCGCTAGCTCGTGCGAATCAAATAGTCATGAGGGGCGAACAGTCATCACCCATCCAGCCATCGGAAAACTAGTTCCTAACGAGTTGCAGAGCCACAACTCGGTTGGGAAGAGGATAGGCTCCACACATGAAATTGGTTCTGATTTTATGTCACGATTTATGTTTACTTGTCCTCAGCTTGTTGTATCTATGGGTGGGGTTTTGGTACCTTGCCTGGTGGTCACTGGTTCTATAGTGTCCACCATGACTGAGAGTTGTTTTGTGACCAATTTTGGGTCGTGGGGTCAAGAGCAGTTTAAATCATGTCATTGGTTACAGCTCCAAGCTGCAAATGGTCTTTCAATTCTTTATATTGGCTATTTGGAATTAGATGTGGAGCTCTGTGGACGAGTTGCATTAGGTTGTGGGGTGTGAGGTTGTGGTCAGAGACCCACCTGGTGGTGTGCGTGCAGAAGTTCCTGGGGTGGTGGGTTATGAATGTCCTGAGCCGCTGCTACCAGGAGCTCTTTGGTCAGCATGGCACCGCCCTCTTTGACTTACCAGTGGTGTCAAAGGCCCCTAGTTTTGTTTTTCAAGCACTACAGTATTGTCATCGGGTTGACACTCAGCCCGTTTCTGAGGGTGGGGGGCGAGTCAAAGTGCGTGGATGTCGGGCGTGGCGCATCCTGGATGGCACCCTGAAATTGGTTGCTGCAACTTGTTCTGCTCAATACTCAGGTGGTACAGTATTGTTTGAACCACCAGCTTCTGGTCTACCAGCAGGGTTGTTGGCCTCTCCTGCTCTTTTAAGGGTGGCTGGTGATACAGTCTACGTGCCTATAGTTAATGTGGGAACTGTAGATGCAGTAGTAGCTAGCTACTACTTTGTGGAGGGGTTTGCCAAGTTTGCTGCCCCTCTCCATAGGTTGGTAGCTCAGTTGGGAAACCCAAAACGTCAATGGCAGAAGGTTCAAGATTTTGCTGAACCTTGGTCTGCGGAATGTCAGTGTAGATTTGAGGAGTTGAGAAGTAACTACAGCCCCGGTGCTCGCTTAGCCCATCTTTACTGACAACAATCCCCTCAGGTACATGACGTCTGCAAGGTTGGGTGCCATGGAGCAGCGTCGGGCTGCCCAATTGGCCTCATTCAATTTTGAGATCAGATACAGGTCAGGAGGAAGCAATCGTAATGCTGATGCCCTGTCATGTCAAACCTTTCCCGGTATGAGAGAAGTGAGTGAGTTGTGTCCAGGTATGGCCGTCCCAGTAGCATTGCAGCAAGCTGCTCAAGGTGGATTGGTGACCTTAGTGAACCAGGTTACCTCCTTTCCATGTACTCCACTTAATGACATGGGTGCTCAGCACATGGTAGATCCAGTAATAGGGGAATTGTTGGTGTTCTGGAAGCGCAAAAGTCCCCTGACCCCTGAAGAGAGTAAGAAACTTTCCAGACTAGCAGTTATACTGCTTCGGCAATGGGACCGCTTGAAATAAGTGGATGGGGTACTCTATCATGTGATGTATGTGTTTCGCTCAGTTGGTGGGGAGGAAATCCTTTAGGTGTTACTGCCAGCTGCTATGAGACATGATGTCTTAACCAAGCTTCATCAAGTGCATGGGCATCAGGGGGTAGAATGCATGTCTCAACTGGTGCGTCAGCACTGTTACTGGCCGGGCCTGTCTGTGGACATTGCACGCTGGTGCCAGGAGTGTGAGCATTGCATAGTTTTATGAGGCATCTGTTGGCTGCTCGGCCTAATGAAATTTTGGCTTTAGACTTCACTGTCCTAGAACCATCAAGGCAGTGTTCATAGGTGGATTCTGGAGCATCAGGATTGGTTGCACATTGCCCTTGAGAGTGCTAGTAAACCTCCGCGACCATGGTGTGCGGTTTAGATGTAAAATCCTGGACCTGTAGAGCTCAGTGGTGTACCAGGTCATCAAGGCACCTAGGGAAGGTGGGGCGGTATACACTATTGCTCCCACCACAGATCCCTGCTGAAGCTCCAGATCTGCCAAGATTCGCCTCGTGTTGTCAGGTAGCCCAGTGCGTGAATCAGTGCAGCCTCCAGAAGAGGAACCCGAAGACGAGGATTTGTTGGTTTTGGTGCCGGAGACCCCTCACGCTAGGTCAGGGCCACCGGATAGTGTTTCTTTTGTTCCTCAGCCATCTGGTGACCTGAAGGTGGTCGAAACCGGCAATGCAGCAGAGGGTTCAGAAACTGAGGGGAAATTGCAGTCAGTGGTATTGACTTCTAACTCTGAGGTAGGTGAGGTTGTCGTAAGAAGAACTGGTAGGAGTACTGCAGGTCAGCACTCTAACCGACATCATCTCCCACAAGCCATAGGCTTGGGTTCGATATCCAGCATAGTATGTGGGTCTGTTAGTAACCTGTTCCGGCCTTGGGATTGAGATTTTCTTTTGTTTTTACTCACTGTCGAGGCGACGTTGCAGAACATGGAGGTGGAATGTAGTGGGTTTAGGTGAGTGACAGCAGTGTTCACCAATCAGAGCAAGGCACATCCCTATTTAAAAGCCGTTTGGCTGCTGCCTGGGTTGTGTCATGCCCAGTTTCCCCTTTGTTGTCCGTGTTTGTTGTGGCGGCAGCGTGTTTTCCGGCACTGCAGTTTGTGTGGTGTGTGTGGAAGTGTGCTCCAGTAAAAGACCACTTTACCTTGTTTCTGGCCATTGTGAAACTCAGCTCTGTCGGTAACCTTCTTATTATTTTGTTGTAGCAAACAATATCTACATTTCGATCAGGTTTTTCATTTTTCTCTTTCTTCTTCTGTATTTTGCGTTCTCCTGTGTGAACTGGGGATTCTTTTTTTTAAATAATTGTATTAATAAAATTAAATTTTTTTTATACTTTATCCACATCTCCTACCTACTGTGAAGTAATCAAACATGTGTTTTACCTCTAAATTGAGTGGTTTAAATAACTTTATCTTCTTGTCTCTGGGGTGAGTTCCCAGGGGGGTGTAATCGGACTTCCTTAATGTTAACTACACTCTACCGCCACATAGGGTTGGGCTGTACAGCAAAAGAATGGTTCAGGGTTCTATTTTCTATTTATGGAAATGGTGGTATATGGCAGAAAGAACGAGATCCAATCATTAACTGATGAAATAATGAGGTTTGTATTGCTTTACAAAAACACACACACACACACACACACACACACACACACACACACACACACACACACACACACACACACACACACACACACACAGGAGGAGGAGGAGGAGGATCAGATTCAGGGTGGACCCAGGCCAAAATAATAAACAAAATGGTATTTATATTTAGTAGCTAGATTACCTGCAAAAAAAACAACACAAACAAAAATACAGGTACCTTCCCTGACTCCCTAAACCAAAAACAGTGAATAAATTCCCTCTTCCCAAAATAAATGGCAGCCACGCCCCTACTACTGGTGAGTGCACAAACACAAAGTGTTTTACAAAGTGAAATTATTTACAAATATATACAAAGATCAAACCAAAGGGGCAAAGCAATAATCAAATTCAATGGGAGGTAAAAAGTCAAAACTAGAATACACCATCAAATATCAAAACGCCAAAATCACAATCTTTCTTCCACTTTCCCGCGTCTCTCTCCGGTTTATATATGGTCGCGCTGGTTGATGGCTCACTCAGGGCGGAAGCAACCGTGTGGAAGGTCAGGTAGATGCCGATGTGGGGAGAGTCAGAAAACCTGGAGTGGAGTCTGGAGCGGCGCGCCACCAGGACACGATACACACACGCGAGCGCAACAAAGCATTTATACAAAGTATAATATTTTTATTATTTTTGCATTTTCATTCATTTGTTTTACTCAGTAGTGAAAATGATTTAAAATATAGCGAATAACAATACTTCAAACAAAACGTACTTAAGTAAAAGTAAAATTACTGATTTTACAAACTACTTTAAAAAGTAGAAGTACACAAAAAAACTACCCAATTACAGTAACACGAGTAAACGTCATTTGTTACTTTCCACCTCTATGTTTGTGTGTGTAAAAGTCATACTACAGAGTAGCCAACCTTCCTCCTCCTCAACTCTCTCATCTTACTTCAGCCACAATTATTTTCAAAGGTAAAGTTCAAGTTAATGTGTTTTATTTTGACTTTATATTTTGCATTAATTATTTTATATGTATATTTTTTGGTTGTGGAATGAATCATTGGTGTTTCCATTATTTCTATATGGGGAAATTCACACAATCCATGGTTTAACTGTATATGAATAAATATTAATACTGCATATAAAATTTTAATTAGGTCATGGAAAAAGAGACACTCTGTGTGTGTGTGTGTGTGTGTGTGTGTGTGTGTGTGTGTGTGTGTGTGTGTGTGTGTGTGTGTATGCGCGTGCGTGCTCGTGTGTTTGTGTGAGGTTTGAGTGTGTGATATGTGTGAAATACATGTCTTTTTCTTTTTCTTCCCCTCAGTCAGTGACCACCATCTGAACTTCCTTTGTATTTAACACGTAGCTCCATGCATTGAACAATACTGTGTTGTAATTTTCAAAACTCACATTAGTGGTCCATTTGGCCTGAACTGTATGTTTTATTGCTTTGACACAAAACTGATGAATAACCTCAGCTTCAAAATGTACGGATTCTTTTCACTCTTTAACTTTAACACCAACAAAACTCTGAGTATCTATAGATTCAGGAAGTCCTTAGCACTTGGTGACACGACAACATTTGTGTGCAAGTTTACACTTCACAAAACCTAGCTGAAAGTTCAGCTCACACACATTAAAATGAACTCACTCATGTTTATAGTTCACCAGTTTTATACGAATGAAATCATATAAATTTCTTCATTTTTGTACAATGTAGAACTATTTTATGTATTATTAATACCTATTTCTAAAACCATTCTAACATATATTTTGAACATTCTCAACATGTTAAACAAATCAAAGCAACTGTAACCAAGACAAAGCAATTTCCCTTTGGGATTAATAACATTCTTTGAATCTTGAATTTTGAAAACTTACATATGCAGATGATAACCGAGCCGGACTCAAGACGTACAGACCCAGACCTACGCTTGTACTTTGAGCTAAACTGTGTTGCTTTGAGATTTTGGATTTTTTTTTTTCTGAGCATCTTCAAAGCTTTTTAAAAATCAAACATGAGATTTTACAGTGTCACAACATATCAGTACTTGGTCACATGCCCCATTAAAAAAAAAAAAAACTCTCTAGCAACACCCAGAGTATGAGGACTTCCTCAAACTGATAGAGACACTTATTACATGGCTTTTAAAAGTTAATTATGCATATAACCTGGCTAAAAAATTAACCATACTCTAAGATTTCCTTTAATCACCGTTGATTACAGCACACAATACAGTAGTTTCTAGTTCATGTGTGAAAATGATTCCTCATGCTCCATAAACCACTCACAAACACTTTACAATTTATAGTCCTGGAATATTCCTGTGCCATCACGGAGGAAAAACTCCATAGATGTGACAATCTTGTCATTCAATACATTCAGGTTGCCAGCTGACTTCATTTTATTGCCACATTGTGTGTGTATGGAAATTAATATTAATTTTCAATATTAAACATAGCTATGGTTTACTGTTGATTTTTTTACTGTGCAACTTCACCAAGTGTTTAATTGATCTCCAATCATGATTTTTTTGGCAAAATTTATTCCACAAAATTAATGGTACAGAACTATCCTTCCAGTTTTTAAAAATGCATTGAAGGGGTCTTAACCCAGTTTCATAAATTTTTTGTATATGCTTGTAACACATGTAAACTGATGTGTGCTATATATGTACACAGTTGCTGATTCAAATTTCAATATTTTTCCTTTTTCAGTCCCTCATGAAGATATCTTGTAATTTTAGTTTTTTCTGAATACATCTTCAAGATGCCTTAAGTTAAATGACATGCAACCCCATGAAGACTGACAGCAAGTGTAGAGTAATTATTTATTTATTTTTCTCAGACTTTGTCCTATGTTATAGGGGTTGCCAGATCAAATCAATTGATTTGCAATATTTTAGCACAGGTTTCATGCTGGATGCCTTTTCTGTCCCGTCTCCTCTGGGCTTGTGATCAGCACTGAGCATGCCCAGTATTGTCAGTGACTGAGTATTGTATGGGAGTAGGGTTAAGTGCATTGCCATGTCATGGTGAGTAACCACAGCTGTGACAATTCCAAGGGAAACGGATTTTAATATCAAGCTAAAGAAAACTGCGATTTGAAACAGCATTTTAATACATTTGCTTGTTTATTGAAGTGCTTGTATCTTTTGTCTGAATTACATCTCTCACACTCTCTTATTGGATGTCTCTATAATAACTCAAAGCATAGCTCAATAGTTATTTTACCTGTAACTTCTACATTCTGGTCTTGTTTGTAAATAGATGTGTGTGTGTGTGTGTGTGTGAATTTCACACCTTTTTCTGCTCTTCCTCTGTCAGTGACCGTCATCTTCAATTCCTATGTACAGTAATATACAGTATTGTAAAGTTTTTTTTGTTGCTATTGTTTGCTTTTTTTCTTTTTGCATTAGTCAGTTATACAGTATGTATTTGTTCAATTCAATTCCATTTTATTGAAGCCGATTTACAAAAAAATTAAATCAACATAAAGCCAGTATTTAACTATACAGTGTTCACATTTTTCTTTCACTGTGTGTGTACGTGTTTTGATAGCAAAAGTAATCGTGGAAAACTGGAAAATTGATCAGATTAAATAAATTCTGTAGCATTACTCTCTCTCCATGTGGTCTTTATCTTTAAATGTAGTTGTAACATGGTGTCTAACCACAGATGTATAACTACAAGTGGCTTTCTGGGGATTAAAATAAAATACACACATCACATTTATATTTAGGCATTTGGCAGACGCCCTTATCCAGGGAGACTTACATTTTTATCTCATTATACCTTTGAGTAGTTGAGGGTCAGATAGAGGTCAGATCACCTGATAGTGTAACACACACAGTAGTTAGGAACTGGGCTGAGAAACAAGAGGTTGGATTTAAATGTGATAAACATGAATATTTTAATATATTTTCATTTTAAAAATGTTGTATTTATGTTGTATTCAGGAGATTCTGAGTGTTTTGTGTCTTTGTTCCTGTAGGCTGCGCTCTGTCTGCTGATAATCTGACAGAAATCACACGACGCAGAGGTGATTCAGTGCTGTTACCCTGCTCCTGCTCTGACCTGAACACCAAACATCAGACACTCACCTGGTGGATCTACAGAAGAGGACGTTTGATAGAAGTGTTAAATGATGAACACTACAGTGGCAGACTTCAGCTGTTTAATAACATTTCTCCTGCTAATCTGTCTCTGCTCATATCTGACCTGAGAGTAGAGGATCAGGGAGACTACAGGTGCAGCACTGGATCACAGACACACAGGGAGATCTATCTTATTGTTGATGGTAAATTATTTAAATACACAATAAAACTTAATACTCGATAAGTCTTCAATCTAATTAAAGTGACATTCGTTACAAAAAAATCTCACAATTTACCATAACTAAAGTGGAATAACGTATAAATAAATAATATTGTGAATGTGAGAAAAGTGATGAGATGCGTAATCACAGTTTCATAAAAAAAAACACAAACAGAAATTCTCTAAACAGAACCACAAGACCGATTCAGGAAACAGAACAGCGATCACCAACACAGTAATGTAACAGATGTGAGACCGAGACAAATCCACAATCAGTCCTATTTATACACAAACTAATCCGATTTAACTAGATTCAGGTGACTGCACACGGAATGACGTCACTGTTGAAACGCTTTCTGGAAGTGAAGTCCGGAAACACGTGTCAAAATAAAATTCCCAATACGAAACATGAAACAGAGTCTATGTGCATAGTGCGCCCCCTAGTGGTTACCCCTGACAGCATCAATTTATAAATGGCAAGTGTGTGTGTGAGAGAGAGCGAATATCAGAATATCAGAGTATCAGAAGTCAAAAGCAATGGTCAAACACAAGAGGCGATCATATAATACAGGTTCAGTAAACATCTGGATAAATCATGGAGAAACTCCAAAATACTCCAGAACAGGATTCATATAAAGAATTTAAACATCTGATTCACATATCCATTAAATCTCTTCTGGTTTGCAGCAGAAAATGTTGTGATTTACAAATGGGGAATATTAATAATTGCAGTACTTCTATTATTAACTGTAAATGTTCTGTTTACAGGCTGTGAGCTGGTGAAGAAGACAGAGGTAGAGGATGTGACTGTGTTCACAGGAGAGTCTGTAGTTCTGCCCTGCGTCTGCACTGACATACAGGACAAACCACAGGATCTAAAATGGGAGTTTAATAGAAATAATCACTATCAGGAAATTTACCCTAAACAGACTGAACGTCACAGAAACAGAGTCAAACTGGTCAGTAACAACTCTCCAGGAAACCTCTCTCTACTCATATCACACCTGACTGAAGAGGACCAGGGATACTACAGATGTTCTGTACAGAATAATAGAAAACAAATCAGACTGTCTGTTAAAGGTAAATTTCTTTCAGTACTAACTGTGAGCGTGCTTTACTCCAGTGTCATGTGTCATATTAATAACAAAAACAATAAAAACAATAATTAGTTGAAATACGTTTATCTTTTCAGTAGGAAGAAGAGAAAGTTCAACATTCGTCAGATCTCCACCTACATCATCCTCAAAAACACAAGTAAATCAAAAATCCACAAAATTTATCCAAGTGAAACACACATCTCTGTTATAAGTTTATTTCACAAGTTTATTGCATTCGCGAGGTTTTGCTGCTGCCTCTCTCAACTCGATTTAATTTGCTATTTTGGATTGTTAATTCGGAACATAAAACAGATTTGGAGATTAATTAAATATTTTGTGAGCCTTCTCATAAATTACTACCAGTAAAGCTTTAGTTGTGTTTGTGATACACTGCAGGCAACACACATGAACCACACATGCTTTCATAGAACAGTGAGTTATAGGAAAGTATCTTCTGCTGCTTCTATCAGAACAACACAAGGTTGTCAAACTCTGAGATTTGTGTCGTCTTTACAGGATTTAATTTGCATCTCAGAGTCAACACCAACAGCCACAGGATTGTCACTGTTTGTGTGTTATATGCATAATTTTCCTTTTCTGTCTTTCACAGACTGGATCTGATGTCACTTTCTGTGTTCCATAACACATGAACACAGTCGGAGCAGCACAGGTCCAGATTAACACTGGAGAGAAAACTGAATATGCTGCATTATAACAAACTAATCCACAGTAAATACAGACACATTCTCTGATATTATAGAATAATCCTGAAAACATATATTAAATACACACCATAGTCAAGTACAGGATTCACTACATTGGCTTTTTCTGATTTTTATTTTGCTGTTAAATATCACAGTCAGACACGTGCATGTACTGTATATGATTTGGGGGTTGTGATTGGGGTTTCCAGAGCATTGTGTTACCTTTACAAATGTAATCTGCATTTGCTTTGTCTTTTAATCATAAAAAATGCTAATGGATAATTTTGCTTTTTTAATGAAATAAACGAATGAAATAATTGAATAATTGAAGCATAGTGAATATATACTGTACTTTTTACCACATTCTTTGCATTATAATGGTTTCTTCATGTAATTTTGAATATTTCCTCTTAAATGTGTGTAGTTTATATTTACTGGAGTCAATTCATGTCTCCTGTTTTGGAACAGAATGCTGGGTTATATGAAAGAAAGAAAAAATCAGTGATGCATCTTAAAATGTTTCCTGATATTAGTGATTTTCACATCTTCCTCTTGTGAATGATGAGGTGTTCCTGTCCTAAAGAGAGCCTTTGCTAGTGTTCTGGTAGTATGAGTTGATACAGTATGAGGTGTGTATGAAGTCTTTGGTACTTATAGTTTTGTTTGTTGAGTGTTGAGTAATACACAGTATGTTCTGTGCATGAAACAATGTTGATTAGCAGATGCTTTGAGAAAGAGGTAAAAGCCATCATCATCCTCCATGCTGCTCTGGCCACAGGGGCACGTGGGCCAGAACCACATGATCTACATCTACATCATTCAACAAACGTTAATAATTTTTACTTGCCACTATCGCCGTCGCCCTCGACTTGCTCATCAGGGACAATCTGAGCATTATGATTTATAAACATTTTTTCACATTTCATACACGTTTCCATAATTTTCTTTAGATTTTGTGAAACTGCTTTGAGACAATGACCATTGATAAAAGTGCTATATGAATAAAAATGAATTTAATTGAATTGAATCATTCTTTTGTTAAAAGTGCCCAGGTTTAGCCAGTAGGTTATGGAGAGAATGAGTGGTGTAGCATCTTTCTCTCCACTACCAATTCCAAAGTGTGTTTTTATACTTTGAGAGACTGGTGTGAGTGTGTGCCATGCGGTGACTCAGTAATGATGAAGTGTTTGTATCTTGTGTCTGTTGTGTTTCACGTGGCTGCAGGTGAGTGAAGTTATTTTCTATTTTCTATTACAGAAAGGAGAGAGAATATTAGCCAGTTCTTAGTTCAGCTGCTTTGTGTTTAGTTCATGTGCTTTCTGTCCAGACTGGGTTTACAGTAGGCCGTAGTTCAGCAATGGAAAACTGAGCCCATCCACCGCTCTGCCTGGCTATAAGTATAAGATAACTACGCTGACATTACAAAATGTTTCTAATTCGGAGTCTTAATGAACAACAACTTTACTTACTACAGTGTTATTATATTAATAGAGCCAACAGAGAAAAAGGACATTCAATGGATATATTTGATTAATTTACACACAGGACTCTGTTTGCTAATTAGGTGATTTCTAAAGATATTTATTTGTAAAAAAAATTTCAAAGCCATTTGAAAACCACACACCCACCCGATCAACCAAGAGAGATAAACACATACACACACACAGCATGATGTCTGAAGATCTCTGTTTATTCTCAGCAAAGACAGCACTTTTAAAGCGGTGCTGTGTCCCGAACTTCAAAACAACCATTCATTAAGATGTCAGTCTATCAAGAGACTCAGAGACAGACAGGTGAGAGGAAATACATTTGCATTCTCCTGCTTAAACAAAAGGGTTCTAACAGGCAAGAGCCGTTTGTATGTAGTCTTATGCAAAAGTTTAGGTAAGTTTTATAATTAACTTAACAGATTTTGGTGATTTTTTGACACAGTCTCTCTTGGAAATGGAAAAAATGCATAAAATTTTCAGCAAACATTGGTGCATTGTAACGCCGCGGGGTGCGCGAGGGGCAGTATAAACTGTTCAGAACGGGCAGATCCGCAGCCTGCTGCCACGCGGAGTTCTGAACTGGCAAAGGCGCAGCCATTTATACACGAAGTTGCCAGGCAACGCCGCCGTCAGGCAGTCAGCCTGAATGAGCCACACCTGGCGGCTCATTTAATTTAAGTTCCTTAATTAATAATCCCACGCCATCTCCAAACAGAAAGGTCTTCCTGTGCGTATCGTAAGTGTCAGGGATAGACCCTAGAGGGCGCCATGCACCCGGAGACTCCTTTTTGTGTCCTTTGGTGTTTTCTGTTTGTTGAACTTCATTTCCCAGAATGCACCTCGGTCAGGTGATGGGAGCGCTCACCTGAACCGAGGTGGCTCATTAGTTTCTGTTATAAATAGCCTGCTTAAGTTGTGTTACTTTGTCTTGCATCTGGACTGTTTTGTTTGCTGTTGTGTAACCTGTGTTTCTGTCTTTGCCATAGAGTCATGTTTGGTTTGTTCTTGTTCCATAGTTCATAGTATGTTTGTTTTCCTTATAATATGAAAACTGTAAGTATCAACCTCTGCAAATATGCCTCTCCTTCAGCCACCACACAGCACGCATGACAGAATGCAAGACCGAAACAATGGCATAGCAGGGGGACCTCCCCTGGAAAACTTTTTGTGGGGGCTGTGACCGTGACGCCGGGGCAAGCGACTTTTGTGGGTAGTCGGCTTGCCATCCGGCGAAATTACTCTGCCTATGGAGTGCCGCGAAGAGAAACTGGAGAGGGTGAGTGAACGACGCAGCCGAGCTGGAAAGGGATATATGATGTGTAACCCCAAGGACACAGAATGATGGAACTAGGGGTGATGAGGAACCCCAGTCTGTGTTTCATCAGAGGGTGAGGAGCATCAACGGCGAAGGCTAGAGCTCCTACAGCTAGCTGGTGAGCTCATCCAGCAGATCAGCATGTGCAGTTGACAGGGGATAAGGGCCGAATGCACACCCTGCTGGAGCTGGATGCACTGCACCAGGATCAGCTTTGCAAACTCAACAGAGAAGCAGGTGCAGGCACCCAGGCTCCAGTCAGCCTCAGTGGAGGCCCAGACCTGCCAGAGAGGCTCTAAAAGGCATGAGCCAGTTCCTGGCTTTTTCCTTGTATTATTAAAACTTTAAGTCTCAACCTCTGCAAATATGCCTCTCCTGCAGCCCACACACAGCATCCATGACAATAAGCACTCTCACACACTCTTATTTTGTTGACCCCCTCTAAAGCCCTGCGTAAGGGCTCTCATCAATATAAACATCCTGTGGTGCGGCTCTCCATACCGTGCCACGTAACATGTATAGTTACTTATGTCATAAATTGAACAAAGATGAAAAACATTATTGTGGCACTGTGCAAAATTTGGGCAACCTACATAATCAGTACTTAGTAACACCTCCTCTGGCAAATATGACAGCTTGCAAACACTTTTTATAGCCAGCTAAAAGTCATTCAATTCTTGTACTTGAGATGTGCTCCCATTCTTCCTTGCAAAAGGCTTCTAGTTGTGTAATATTCTTTGGTCGTTTTGCATGCACAGCTCTTTTAAGATCTACCCACAAATTTTCTATGATGTTTAAATAAGGGGACTAAGATGGCGATTTATTTGACATTTTTATGTTTTATGTTTACCTGACAACCTCTCTCTTTCTCTCTCACTCACACACAGCCCGGGAAAGATTTTCAAGGGTACTTTGTGGAATTTAAATGTCAGATTAAAGAATTTATTTCTATAACAACGTAAGAAAAAAAAACAGAATTGAAGATTCTTTAATGAGACTGAACTGAGCCTTTCTTTTCATTGCATTTACACGTTTCTACCTCTTGCATCTCTTCCTCTTGGTTCTGATATTAAGATATTAACTCTCCTACTCTCTCTCTCTCTCTCTCTCTCCTTTAAGCAACACTTCTGTCACGAGCAACCGAGGGACGAACACAGCAGCCTTAGCAGTTAGCCCGTGTTGCGTGGACGGTAAACCCAAACGCGGAAGCAGCGCGAGTAGGCAGGATAACCACGCGTTTACTCTTAGAACTCTCTTACAGCAAGAGCAAGGATCTACACAAATAAACCCGCGTTCTAGCAACACACACTCAATCAAGGAAGCAACCTGAATAGGTGAGTACTCACGGAACCGTTGGTGAAGCGATAGCGAAGGCATGAATGAACTCAATGACTGAGCGATGTGAAGCGCCATCTTGTTTCCTTTTATGCTTTCTGAAAGCGCGACCGTCTTACTTCCGGGTCCTCGTGCCGGTTGCGGTGCGAGTGTGCATGACAGTACCCCCCTGTCCAGGACCCACTCCCAACGGTCCAGGGGTGGAGGATACCCGACGACGGTAGTCCCGTATGAGCTCGGGGTCAAGGATGAACCGGGCTGGAATCCAAGACCGTTCCTCGGGGACATAGCCCTCCCAGTCATCTAGGTACTGCATACCTCTGCCCCGGGGACGCGAGTCGAGGATCCGGCGTACAGTATAGGCGGGACTACCCTCGATGATTCGGGGAGGGGGAGTAGGGTGGGTGGGTGGAACCATTGGTGAAGTGATGAAGGGTTTGAGCTGGGAGATGTGGAATATCGGGTGGATCCGAAGCGCCGCAGGCAGTTGGAGCCGGTAGGTGACAGAATTGACCGATAAATCTTGGGGAAAGCTTTTTGGACTCCGTGCGGAGGTGTAGATTTTTTGTGGACAGCCACACCTTGTCACCTGTGTGGAACATTCGTCCCGGAGGGTGTCGACGGCGATGTTGTGAGATGTAGCGGGTGTTTGCGCGCTGGATGGCCTCCTTGGCTTGAATCCAGGACCGTCGACACCTTCGGACCAACTGTTGGGCCGAGGGTACTTCAACCTCCGGTTCTTGGTGTTCGAACATCGGAGGTTGGAAACCCTGGCATACCTCAAATGGACTCAGCTTCGTGGCGGAGGAAATGTGGAGGTTGTGTGAGAGCTCCGCCCAAATGAGGTAGCAAGCCCAGGAGCGCTGGCGGTTGGCAACGAAACATCTTAGGTAGCGCTCCAGTTGTTGGTTGGCCCGTTCCGT
>JAAGKR010011653.1:0-17500 GCA_011419295.1 Clarias macrocephalus
TGTGTGTGTGTGTGTGTGTATGTGTGTGTGTGTGTATGTGTGTGTGTGTGTGTGTGTGTGTGTGTGTGTATGTGTGTGTGTGTGTGTGTATGTGTGTGTGTGTGTGTGTGTGTGTGTGTGTGTGTGTGTGTGTGTGTGTGTTTGTGTGTCTGTGTGTGTGTGTGTGTGTGTGTGTGTGTGTGTGTGTTTTCTTTTTTTAATCAATAGTTGATCGATTTACCAAAGCTACCTTTAATTTTTAAGAACCTTCAGGAAACAAGTGAGTTCCTGTTCTGGTTTTTACTTCTCTCTTCAAGTTAAAGAGGCAAAAAAAAAAAATTCACATCATATTAACTATAAAGAAAGTCCTGAACATGTAAACGAAAAACATTGTATGATGCTTTACACAGCTTTTCCTCCAACTGTTACAAAACACCAACGCTCGAGTCTCCTTCCACATAAAAAAACAAACATCTCTTTTGCCATATCAATGATTACAAGGTTAACATAAACCATTATTTAAACAGGCTGCACTACTGCCGGAAAAATCAGTCAACACCTTTGGACCAGTGAGAACTGAATCCAAAAGTTCTGCGGCATAAAGGAATAAAAACTAACCTCTCGATGGTTCTTGATATTTTTCACATGCTTAGTAGTTCTGCTGCTGAGATTTTAGCGGGTGTGTCCCTTGCTGATGTCACAGGGGGACATGGTTGTTCCTAGAAAGCTAAACAGTGGTGGTGTTTATTAGGAGAAAAAAAAATTGAAACAGGCTCAGATATAAGACGGCGTTTTATCAGCATTTTGTTATTTTGAGTTAAAGGAAAAATGCCCACCTCCAGGGTCGAGGGTTCGATTCACACATCAGGTCCGAGTGTGTGGAGTTTGCATGTTCCCCCCATGCTTGGTGGGTTTCCTCTGGGTATTTTGGTTTCCTCCTACATTTCAAAGACATTTCAAATTTTCCCATATTGTGCCCTGGGATGGGCTCCAGGCCTCCTGTGACCCTGTTCAGGATAAGTAGTTTAGTGAACGAATGAATGAATGAAATGCTTCTACATAAACACAAGTTAAGACAAGGACTCGGCTAGTTAGCGACTTTTGAAATGATGAGACATTCCAGTGGCCTTGATGCTGGTTTTAGCATGAAAATTGAAGCTTTCTAAGCTTTGACTTAAAGTCCTGCTGCATCGCACTGTTAGCGAGATCCTAATCCCGCTGCAGCGAGTCAGTCGTAGTGCATTGAGGTTAATATAGGAGGCTATTAAAATAGACCGGCATGTTCATAAAAAAAAAAAAAAAAAAAAAAAAAAAAAAGGTTAAACAGTTACAAAATAAATCTGGGTGCTTTTGAAGATCACATGTTATTCATAAATATTAACATGCAAGTCATTAAGGGTGGAGTTTCCCTCTAATGCACCAACACAGCAGGTTTTTCTGATAATGTTCCTGCTTGTTTAATGCTCGGAGCTGTCTGTCTGTATAATAGTTATCATTCCTGGTCTAAGAGCCGTAACTTTTGGCGTACACCAAAATATAAAGAATGTTTCCATGTGCCAGGCATCTCCTAATGAGCCCACCTTCACCAGGGCTCAGGGCTCTTTACCTCTTCTTACCGCTCTGTGTGGTTAAGGTTAATTAATGTTAGATGGGGCCCCTCTGATGAGTCTGTAGATGGATGCTATTGGAAACATATGCAGGTGGAAAAGGCGGCTGTGTTTTTGTGCTCCTGTGACGGACCACACCACATCACAGGACCGCGCCGCCTCCTCGCTGCCAAAAATCACCCAAAATATATTTTTCTTTGCAAAACACAGACTCGAGAAACGTCATCTAGAATCAACTATTTTGATGGAAGCGGGAAAATGATGTGAGGAAAGAGAGAAGTGCTAAAATTAGCATGCTAAGTGTCTGTAATTAACTATGAAGCTGACTTAATGCAACTTTGTCAATTATGGACATTTAGGGGAATTTGACAAAAGGTAAATATTTGCACAGATTCTAGAGAACATTAGTTATTCTGTCCTGTAATTGTGGGTAAAAGTTTAAACAACCCACTTGTACCAGGATTCACCAAATAACCTCATGTAGGTTTGAATGCAGGTTTTTTCCCTCCTCTCCAAAGTAATATATATATTATTAATTAATAATATATTAATCAGCACAAGATTACCAGTTTAAACAAAAATAGTTAATGGAATTGCTTAAAAATCAGCACAACACTGACATCTGGTGGTGACCATATGTTAATGCAGGTGTCAGTGTAATACAATAGTATTGAAAATTATTAATAAGTTGCATTGTAAATATACATTTTTAAAGTTTATACATCTAATAATTAACTGAATTTAAATACAAATAAATGTAGATTAATTAAATGAAGGTTGTGAGTACAATCCTTGTGGTAAATATGTAAAAAAAAAAAAAAAAGTGATTATTTTAACTATCTAGCCTTAAGTAGAATAAACTGACAAATTCATCCATCCATCCATCCATCTAGGGACTTCTGTAGTCCAACTCGGGAAGGTGGAGGCCAGTGGTGATTACCATTTTTACGACCGTGGTAGGACCTCCGCTCAACATTCACACACTACAGGCAATTTGGGAACGCCATTAGCCTAATCTGCCATTAGCCACCCGTGGACTGTGGGTGAAAACCAGAGAACCCAGAGGAAACCCACCAAGCACAGGGAGAACATGCACCCTCTGTGAACACAGACCCAAGACGGGAATCGAACCCCAACCCTGGAAGTGCAAGGCAACAGTGCTAACCGCTAACGCAGCTGTGAGTGTGTATATGTGTGTGTGCTCTGGGATAGATTGGCACCACATCCAGGGTGAACCCCACCTCGTACCCTAAGTCTCCTGGGATAGGCTTCAGGCCCCTGCAACCCTGTTAAAGCGGTAAAGACAATGAGTGAGTGAGTGAGTGAGTGAGTGAGTGGTTCCTCTGTTGGAGTTTAAAAATATTAAAAAAAATATTAAATTTAAAAATATTAAATTTTTAAGTTATATATATATATATATTTGAGTTATATTTAGCTTTAGTTTAGCTATAGTTATTTATATTTATCCTAAAATACCAAATGACTGTAACTCAGATGAAATACAGACACGCCAGCTGCGTTCAAATCACCAGGTAAAGTGGAAAATTATTTCCTGCGACATGTCTATTGAAGCTGTTGTGTTCCTGTGCTGCCCCCTGCTGGCTGAAACCCTAACTGTTGGCGTAAAAATCTGAAATGTTATTATGCATTATTATGGGAACTGATGTAATTCCAAGTCAAGGACTTTTAAAAGAATAATCCAAGCATTTTTATTTTCAATAATACATTTGTTCACAGTCTTACAAGTCATTAAAGTCATGCAAATCCAGCTTTATACTGCAACATCAAGAACAGCACGTCCATAAATAAACCTTTTATACATTCACATTATAAAAAAGAAAAAGAAATAGCGCAGACATTGAAATATGTCTACCGTAGGATCAATAGGATTTTTCTCGATCTCTATAAATGGATCGTTTTATATATCAAAAGTATGTTAATTCACAGAATTCACATGTATAAGAGTCTGTGCACACTAAGAACGTGATCGTGTGTCAGTCGAGGAACGTTAAGACATTTAAACACAGTGTCTGTCAGGTCTCGCCTCGAATGCCAGAACAGAGGGCTGACCAGAGGGTGGAAAACTTTATACAAGAGGTTCCTCAGATAATATTTCAAACAGCACAGTGTGAGATTCTTATGTGCGTAAGGAAAGGGGATGTGAACAGAAAGCAGTAGCCCCGCAGTCACGAAGGTATTTTCCTCTGTTGGGTTACAGTCAGGACATTAGGAAGTTAAAAAAAAGTTAAAAAAAAAAAAGTGGACGATTTTCTTACTATACTGTTCGACTGTGTTGAGTGTGTTGAGTGTGCATGAGGAGAGAAGTGTTCTGTGTGTGTCAATCAACAAAGAGTAATAAAGCCTGAGTGCTTTGTAGAACTCGATCATGCACGTACTTCATTCTGCATTTCATTTCACACCTCAAGCAGGAAAATTTCATATTTTTGGAGCTCTTTGGTCAAGCAAGAAATTCAATCCATATTGAAGCCACATTTCCTGGAGCTACTGTTTCAAGTGACAGTTTCATCTTATTTATGTTACTGTATGCAAATGAAGCAGGTCACAGTGACGTAGTAGACGTCTGTGGTTCTGTCGTAAATCTGCCTCCAGTGTGCGCGTGATGAGCGCTACGGTTGATGACGAATCGCTATAAGTTCTGTAAATGTAGTCATGACTTTTGGAAAAATCCACATAACTGAGTTACTTAAAGTTGTATTTAAACCCAGGATGTGTGTTAAATGGGAACTTAAACCGGATTGTTAAAGCTGTTTGTTACTGACGGTTTACCACGTCACAAATTATTTGCATAAAATGAAGGAAAATCGCAAATGTGCAACTTCACACCGGAAACGAAGGATCGTTTGGTCGTGCGATTTGTTTGTTCTAACAAAGCGGCAGCAGTGTCGTTATCGTCATACTGCATGTGCATCATCGCAAATCTCTGCGTCCTTCATAAATCACCGTTTGGGTGCACATACAACAGGTTCTGTCTCAACTAGCCATGCTAATATGAACAGCATCGCTAGCAATGGACATGACATTAAACAGTCTATAGGTGACAGAACTGACAATTTCTTCAGTCTGATGGTGTGAACGTGCACGAAAGGAACAACCGCTCCGAGGAAACCGTCTCTCCGGTTTTGTCTGTTGAAAGTTGGATCCATAACCAGCATGATGAGACACCAGGAGATGTTTTGGTGGCTGTAAACTGTAAAATCCTTTAATAAAAGTGCATGTCTTTGTGCTCTTAATCGGATCAGAGTATGTGACGCTTTTCAGCACTCGTCAGACACACAGGAACTCGGCGTGCTGAAGGTACACGTGACAATCACAGCTTTATGTTCACACACTTTTGAGCGTGACATCGCTGTGGCCTGGACACGAGCGGGCGTCTTCACGGTCATCATTTCACATCCGGATGCGGATTCGCTCTCGGAGCCCAGAACCAGGCTCTGCTGAACACTGAACGGATGAAAGTCGTCCGCGGCCGTGTCCAGGTCCCAGGCCTGCCGTACGCTCAGGTCCACGTACGATTTTGCGTTTATGGTGCTGAGTTTAATCCCGGTGTTTCTGCGCGACGTCCCACGCAGCGAGGCGTAACTGGTAGCGTTGCTGTGCATGAGCGACGGCGGTGAGTTTTGCCCGAGCACCCAGCCGGATCTCCGTGCAGGACTCTCTCTGCTCAGGTCCATGGTGCGCTTGATCCACTCGCAGCATTTGCTAAACAGGTTCTTCCTGCACAGGATGTAAACCCAGGGGTCCAGGATTGGGTTGAAGGATGCGAAACGGATGGCGAGAAGATCGCTGCGGTAATCTGGCTGAAGGCCTGCCGCGATGTATGAGGGGCCGTAGAGCTGATTGACAAAGATGCGAACCTGTGGAGGACAAACACAAGAAAGTCATTAAAGTTACTAAACCAGTCACGTCAGAAAACGGTTTTATTTACTGTTTTTCTTTTACAGGATGAACATTAGCAAACTTACTTTAGTCATCCAAATTATTAGCAACACGCTAGTTCTGTTCCTCAGACGGAATATTCCACTGCTACATCACAAATGCTGACTCAACAAAACTCACCACCAATATAAGACGTTTCTCCTCGAGACATTTATAGTCACAGTTACACCAACGTTACCAGAATAACAATTGTTTCGACTTTCTTCACTTAGATTTGTTTTGTTTTTTTGGCTAGTCAAGACATCCAGAGCAAGCAATAGCGTCCTTTTCTAACTAGCATAATTAAGCATTTAGCAACTTTAGATGTTACCTTGATGGTTTAACTTTCACTGAAAAATATCACTCACTCATTGTCTATGATGCACCTGGACGGGCGCCGGTCCATCGCAGGGGACACACACATACACACACTCGCACACACATTTAAACACTATGGCCAATTTGGAAACACCAACTTTGCATGTCTTTGGACTTTGGGAGGAAGCCAGAGGACTAAGAAAGAAATCAAATAAGGAGAGAACATGTAGGCGGGACTTGAACCCAGACCCTGGTGGTGCAAGTCGCCATAAAAGAAAAATCTGGCCAATTAAATTTCTTATTAATAGACATGTTTTGGATGTAGATGCAGATTTTTATATTTTGTGTGGCTATAGAGCTAAACAAACTAGCAAGACCGATTGAGTAGAGCTGATTAAAATTTTTTTTTTGTTTGTTTAGTCCAAATTCTTAAAATGCAATGACAAATAAACTAATGTGGCGTTGTTTAATACATTTACTTCCTGGAGAAAATTTCTTCAAATCCTGTTATTAATTAATTAATTAATGCTACAAACCTGTAAACAAATGAAAATGTGTCTGAAATAACCAAAATATTTCATAAAGTGATGAAGTGCTAAACAATGCTTCTATATGGCACATTTAACATTATATATGAACGGATTATATAATAGTAAAATAGTGAAAGTCAAGAATTCTTAGATGTGATATTAAGTAATTTAATTCCAATGGATTCAACACCACATGACACAATTTTTTTGTGAAACTAACACTGTACAGTACCAAACTTCACCTTTAAAGCTCAAACCACTTTCTGCGTCTTTAATCCTTTCAGTGTGCAGCTTTCACCTGGGTAAGGTGCAGGTGATGGAGCTTTAAGGAGGAATGCTTTAAAGATACATAAGTTGTCCAGGTATAATAAAGTAGCTTTGAACTATGCTAACTTCATGACACTTAACTATAATTACCTTTCCTTGTTAAAAATCTACACAAAACAGAAGTTATAGAAGACTATATAGAAGACTGAGTGGGCACATGTAGGACTGCAGAACATCTTCAGAACGTATGTTTATCAGTGCAGTACCGTATTCTCCACCCAGAGTCATGAATTTACATTTAGGAATTTTTTAGGCCCACTCTTATCCCGAGCAACTTACAAAAGTGCTTTCTTGTCATTTTATAGATCCTTACAATAAGATCCGAAACCCTATTCCGTATAAACTGTGTTGTTCATCATGTTACTTTTTACAATGTTTGCACAATTATACTGTATATCTTTATTACCTACTGCAACATCGCTAGTGTAAATAGGCTGCTTATGCACTTCGGGTTAGATGCTAACTGCATTCCATTGGCTCTGTACATGTACTTTGCACAATAAAGTGGAATCTAATCTAATCTAGAGAATTCTTGGGATTATGGGTGTCTATTCAAACCCTAACAATGTGAACACCCCAGATAATAAAATCGCGCCGAATACAACCTAAAGACTTTTTAATGAGGTCTTGAGACCTTCTTCAGGAGACCTGAGGGTTAGTCTGGAGTAACTTTATTACTCTATTATAAGCCTATAATAAAGAGTAGGTTATAATTATAATTAATGATGGAGTTTTTTTTTTTCTTCTTCTTTTCTTCGGATGCTTACCACCAGAGGGATGGAACAGACCAGGAACACGATGGTCATGAAAATCAGAAGCCAGAACATCTGGATCTCTGCGGCCGACGCGACGGCGGGCAGTTTGCTGAAGGCGCGCCTGGATGCCGGGTGTCCCGCGTGCGCCTCGGCGCGGGTCGCTGCCGCCGCCACGACGCGCGTCCTCTTGTTCATCCCGACCAGCGAGCGGCACACCGCGCAGTTACACAGCACCGTGATGGCGATCAGCAGCAGCACGAAGCCGCCGTACAGGAACGAGTACGCGGCCCCGCGCGTGTCCAGCGCGCGCCAGTCCAGGAAGCACCAGGTCCCCGGGAAGTGCTTGGCGTGCCGCCCGAAGCCTAGGCTGGGCATGGCGCACAGCACCCCGTTCAGCACGTAGACGCCGAGCAGGGCGAGCCTCCCCACGCTGCGGTCCACGTGCTGCGAGTAGAAGAACGCGTGGCTGATGGCGAGGTAGCGCTCCACGGCCATGGCGCACAGGATGGACATCCCGGCCGAGCCGAAGAACAGCATGGAGAACGAGAAGAAGTGGCAGAGCGGCGCGCCGCCGGGCCACCGGCCCGCCACGTACGTGGCGATCACCACGGGGCTGGTGAAGCACGTGCCCAGGAGGTCCGTCACCGCCATGCCGCACACCAGCGTGTAAAACGTCGTCTCCTTCTGCTCCCTCTTGGAGACGCACAGCACCGCCACGGCCACCAGGTTCCCGAGCACCCCGACAGCGAACATGGTGGCCGAGATCACCAGCGAGCGCGAGTCCAGGCGCAGGGCGCGCGGCGCCGTCGCGGAGGTCGGGGGCGCCGTCGGAGGGGTCAGGAACACCGCCGCCGACGCGTTCGCGTGCGCGCTCAGCACCGAGTCGGTCATGGTCGCAACTCGAACTCTGCAGTCAAACCCGGGAGGAGCTCATGACCAGGTCCGGGTTCACGTTCCCGTCACACTGCAGTGAAGCGGAGCTGCAGGTGGATATAAACTCCAGCACCGGCGCTGCCTCCTCCTCCTCCTCCTCCTCCTGCACGGCGCAGCAGCATCCCTGATGTCATGCACGCGCTTCATGGAGCTCACGTCACTGCTGCAGGTGGGCTTCGCTCTCACCCCGCTGTGGAACTGAACAGGGAGGGGTCACGTTAAAGAACCTGAACAACAACAACAACAACAACAACAACAACAACAACAACAACAACAACAACAAAACACTTTAAAACAAAGTTTATTATTAAGGTCATTCAAATACTTCCTAATTCTTTGAGCAATTTGGTTAAAAATGTTTAATTATAATACAAATCAGAGGCAAGTGTGAGATATTTTCATCCTTTTTATGACCTGCAGTATATCCAATTAGTTATAAATATATATAACTTACAAAATATTTCATAAATATATTAATATAATTTATCATTTATAATTTAATTAATAATATTAATAAATATTGTTATTTAGCATTGATTTTTTTATTAGCTTTGACTTTTTTATTTAGTCTTATTTACGTACAAGTGGCCTATTAATTGTCACTTTAACTCCACTTGAAAGTAAGTGAAAAGGGGGAAACCTGTAAAACTCAAAGCAGCAGTTTCTTTTAAGCAGTCAGGTATGTTTCACAAAAAAAAAAAAAAAAAAACTAAAAACATTAAAACAAGTTTATTATTTAGTGTATTGAATTACTTTACAAATTCTTTAAGTAATTTGTTTAAAATGTTTTATTCTAAGCTTACACACAATACAGGCATTTTAATCCTTTTTATTACCTTCAATATATTACATTTCTTTAAAATGTTAAAATTATGTTTTTTATTTACATAATTTTTTTTGTCTATTTATTTACTTACTTACTTTTAACTTCTGTTTACTTTAATTGTCTCTTTAACTCCTCCTATACATTTTAGGCCACGCCTCCTCCCTGATTCATGCTAGTGTAGAGTGACCAGGAAATGTTATCTGGGGAATTTTATCTTATTTATTTATTTATTTATTATCTACCTCTTTTTTAGATAACAGTGTTCTAACACAGAGACGGAAACCGCATGAGCAAGTAGTTTGAAACCATCTGAGATTATTTTCTGATGATTTTCCAAAACCAGTAGACTAGCCATGTACAGTACTACTTTTTTTTATTATTATTTTTTTAAATTTACATGATGATATTTTTGTTTAGGAAGATTATATATTCACTTATATTTAATTGTTTTGCTTAGTATCGCTTTAACGAATTGCTTGGAATTTGTTCCTATTAATATTATTTATCCTTCTTGGAGAACCCGCTGCATTTTGTTGCACAGTTTAAAATCACATATCCAAATAGTTTAAATGTGATTCTGAACACATTAGCCTTTGAAATGGTTTCCGCAGTGCTGTATAAATGAGATGACGAACCCAGAGAGAGCTAAATCAGGAGATATCACAAGGCGTAATTAATCACCTTCTCATCAGAAATTCAGCTCTATTTGGAACATTTCATTAAATAGAAGCTTCCAGGGATCCAGCGTGTCGAATTCATGATGGTCGAGATACAAACTTGTGCTTCATCTTGAGGTTAAGATGTTTGTGCGAACGTGCAGTAAGGGTCCTGAGTGTTTGGTACTTACTGTACATGGATAATAAGTCTGAAAGTGATTAAAAAGAGATAAAAGGCTTTAAAATATGTAAAGTTCAACCCTTTGTAGACCTTTAAGGAACGTCAATAGATTCGATTGATTCTTTTAAATGAGCAGAAACTGATTAACGTAAAGGTTTAGTCCTAATCCAGGTGGTTAAACAACGGAGGTTAAACTTAGAAGAGTGATAATCCGCGGTGTTTATTGAGGTGTTTATTACACGTGTCACATTTGTGTCTGATTTGATGTTCATTTCTCATGATGCTCACAGAAGCGCTCTGTAATGTTGATATATTTAGCATTAAAAAAAGCCTCAGGCGTTAAAACTAGTACATGGATCAGTTCATATTATTCATACCAGAGCACGTGTGAATTCTCAGAGGGTGTTGATTAATTCTCTGTAGCAGCAGCGCTGAGAGTAGGTTTGTATTAATGTCTACTGTACTACGGTATCTATGGTACAGTAACAGCTTACACATGAAGAATTCTGCGACTCAGATAAACAGAATAAAAAATGTGTGTGTTTTTAAAACAAAGCTTGAAAAAGCTTGTGTGTAATCGTTGATATGGTGAGGTTTTCTGTCAGGACAAATGTGTTTATTTAACATTCTGCGGAAAGAATCTCCAGCGTCAGAGATACGGCAGTAACTTGTCGTCTGAGAGATAACACGGCGTTATCTTCAGGACAGAGGAGTTTACATTACTTTGTGTTTTTCGTGAAAAGAAAGACAACCTGCATTTTTTTTGTCTCATTAACTTGCAGACAGAGACAGAAAGAAAGACAAGCTGGAAGAGAGAAAAGGGGCGAATTGCTCTGGTATAAGAGGAATAAAACACCAGGGCCATGGCGCTGTAGGAACGTAATCCACTTTGCATTATTAACAGTAACTCCGCTTCATCACACCGGGTCCATATTGCATAATTTCCACATAACAGCACAAAACCAAAAAGTCATCTTCAGATATGCTGACAAATCATATCAGAGAATGATCACAGTTTTATCTTATTTATTTATTTATCTATCTATTTATTTATTTATTTATTTATGTTTTCTCTCTGTTTAATATGCAGTATTATTATTATTATTTATTATTATTTAGAATTCCAAAAAAGCTGGGACAATATGGAAATTGGCAATAAAAACAAAAAGGAGTCAACTAAAGTCTCTTCACCTTGTACTATATTGAAAACACTGCAACGACACATTACTTAATGATTTATCATGTGATTTTAATTTGTTTTATATACACAGGCGTTTCAAATCTGGTTCCTGCAACATCCTCCCAAAAAGTTGAGACAGGGCCAATAAGAGGGATAACAATGTGTGGCTGAACATCCCTTCTGAATACGTGTGACCTCCGACCCCTCAGATATCACCGTCTTAAAAACCTTCATGCGTCTGTAGTGGAGATCATGATGTGGGCTCAGGGACACGTCAAAGACCTCTCCAGACTCGGTCTCATCTGCGAGGGACAGTGGACAGTTCCGACGAGTCAACGTTTAAAACAGGGTTTTGTAAAGTCCCGCTGTCATGTCCTTTGGGTCAAAGAGGCAAAAGACCATTCAAGCTGTTATCGGTGTGTCAGATCCGTCAGGGTATGAGGGTGTGCCAGCGCCTGCGCCCGTGGCAAGACTAAGCTGCACGTCTGCGAGAGGGTCCGTTAATGTAGAAAAATATGTTCCTTCGGGAGCAACATACGCTGCCATCTAAACACAGAGACGCCCCTGTATTCTCCAGCAGGACAAGGCCAAACCTCATTCTGCACGGATTACACGCGCATAGCTGTGAGTACGGGTGCGAGACTGGCCTGGCTGCTCCAACTGAGAATGTGTTTTGCATTATGAAGTGAAAAATACGGCGATGAAGAAACAGTAAAACTGCGCAGGTGAAGACCTGCGTAATGGAAGAGTGGGCGAAACTCCCGCGAGCTGAACTCGACCAACTGGTGTCTCATTGCTCAAATGCCAGTTATTAAAAAATAACAGAAACGCAAAAGAGTTACACACACACACACACACACACACACACACACACACACACACACACACACACACACACAGACAATAGTACACAATAAACTGTCACTGTGAAGTTTTTTTTTTTTTTTTTTTTTTTCGGGAGGATGTTGCGGATTTGAAATGAGGGCGTATTTTCAACAAATAATTAAATTCACATAATCAAATAATTCAATAGAATTTTATTTGTATAGCAGTTTTAACAATTGTTATCGTCGCAAAGCAGCTTTACACAATCAAAAGAATTATTTAAGTTTGCATGAAATGTGAATGTCTACGAATCAAAATGGGCAGATAGTCCCAGATAATGAGTTGTTAATATAATACAAGGTTAAGAGACTTTACAGATTGTTTGGTTTTATTGGCCATTTCCATACTGTACCAAGTTATTTTGTACTTAAGTTATGAAGTGAGAGAGCTGAAACCAGTCTGACCTTCATTTTTAACACAAAATAAAATTAACTACGTTTTATGTTCCATGAGATTTTCGCACATCCGTATTCCTTATTAGAATAATAATAATAGTAATAATAATAATAATAATACCTTGTTCCATGCAGCTGTGATGGAAGTGACAGACAGGCAGGAAGTTCTGCTCAAACCGAGCGGTACGATCTTGACAGTCCGCGTAGGCACTGAGTGAAGAGGTTCAACCCTCAAGCTCTGAATATATAAATAAATAAAAAATTCAGCCCTAGTGTCTAATCTCTGCTCCCTCTATTACTCTATTACGCAATGACATAAACCGCAGTCATTACTGCTGATGTGGATAACAGGAGGACATGTGGATCAGCGTCGGTTTCAGCTTGTGCGAGAACACAAGTGCAGTCTCACAAGCTTTTTCCCCCCCTTTGGCTCGAAGTATCTTATTTACTCACTACGGCCGATTTCAAATAAATAAGCTTTAAAAGGGAAACGCTGTGAACCTCTCGGCCTCGTTCCAACAGCAATATTTTGCTCGGAAAAACTCGTCAGAGGCAATCAGATTGAATCATCATTTAAGATCCTGAAGTTTTTGCTGTTTCTCGGAAAAAGCGCTGGTTGAAATGTCTTTTGTGCAACACAGAGACACACACACACACACACACACACACACACACACACACACACACACACACACACACACACACACACACACACACCATAATAGATAATAACTAAATGGCGGCACGGTGGTGTACTGGCATTGTCGTCTTGTGCCTCCAGGGTCCGGGTTCGATTCCCACCTCGGGGTCTGTGTCCATGGGGTTTGCATGTTCTCCACATGCTTGGTGGGTTTCCTCCGGGTCTCCGGTTTCCTCCCACAGTCCAAAGACATGCAGATTAGTGTAATTGGTGTTCCCAAATGGCCCGCAGTGTGTGAATAAGTGTGTAAATGTTGACCAGAGGTCCCACCACGTTCGTACAAATGGTCACCATTGGCCTCCACGGTCCCCAGTTGGACTACAGACGTTCCTAGATGGATGATTGGAACCAACTGACTAGCTTAGCTGGACCAGGAGGCTCTTTATTGTTTCAATGGTCTCAGATCCAGAAAGAACTTTGATCATTATTTTGGAGCCAAATATCTACAGTACATCCCTTCCAAGATATCTAAAGGAGTTCACCTTCATTAGTGTCTGGGGCTTCACTGTCTTAATGTCAGCCTTGAGCACTCTGGTGCTGACCAGTGAAACCTAGATCATCCAGTTCCAGTAAGAACAACGTCCAATGATGCCATTCGGTTGCAGAAGCTTGTCTCGTTGTCCAGCTGACCAGCACACAGAACAGCATGTAAGGTTTTTTTAATCTTCCACATTTTAGAACAATATAGAAGAACTTAAAAGTATCAAATAAAATATACAGAATTGTGTGCGATTAAGAAAATCACATGAAGGCTGGTCCATCTGGAAAACTGCAAGAACTGGCATGAAAGAAGCGACATTTACGCAACTCAAGCAGGAGACACATCTCAACATCTCAACATGAACTGCTCGCAGGAGTCTGTAACACACCTCTGAGGTGATTTGAAGTAAAGAATTATTTACAGAGTGCAGTACATCATCTGTTGTGCCTGTTCTGGTCTGTTCTGTTCTGCCTCATCTCCTGCTGCTGTGAATTGTTCTAACAATGTAACCACGGTAGCAAATGCGTAGGTTGTGTAGATGTTTCTGCATCTGCTTTGATGGCTCCTGCAGGTACGTTGTTTGGGTCTGGTGCCTTGTTGTTCTTTGGGAGCTTCATGGCATGTTTGGTCTCCTCCAGACTAGTGTCACGGGATCTTGAGCAGGTTGTGCTGTATGTATGAGTTTCAACTGTTGATTCGCGATGTTTTTGAGCCCATCTGCTCACGTTGGTGCACCTTCGTACCGGACGGCTCCCTTTCTGATATGTTTGGGTTGGATATTGTTGCACAACAGCGTTGATGGTGATCTTGCCGTTCTGACATTCTCTTTCGCTTCTCCTGGCACTGTTTCTAACATCCTTATTTGCTTTAGTGTATGAATACAGTACATGGCTGTTTGCGTTGCTGCTCTCGTTCTGCTGTTTTTCGAGACTTTTTATTGGTTCTTCCTTATCTCTACTCTGATAAGTGTTTCAGGTGTGATCCACTCCTGGTGTGTCTTGATTCCAACAGATACTTTATGAACTGCTATAAACTCTGGCTGCCAGGGGTCATCTATAGTGGCACCCAGGAGACACACCAATGACATACTGTATGATACACAAATGGCCTGACGATGTGGGTTGTTCAAGAAGAAGCTCCTACTGATGACTGACGAGGTTGTGGATTCTCCATTCATATTCGTCACTCCAAGGCCATGCTCGACCCATCGCTTTTGCACAAACTGCCCTTGGCGTTAATGCCTCCCATTAAAATGGTGACAAACATATTCCTGTAGCCTTTGGTAGGACAATTCTTTCACCTTCTCATCTGCATCGTTGTTTAAGGCATTGCATCAGATGGCGTTTCGTGTAAAATCCTTGTGTGATGTTTTGAATCTAGCCACCATCATCCTCATACTCACTGGTCTACTGCTCTGCTTCCCCCTGGCTTTTTCTATTTCCTTCTGGATCAATAAAGTATCTATCTATCATATGTCTTTATTTAATTATTCAATCATTTATTTCATATTTCAATAATCCTCCATCCTTCCCTGTTGACTTTGACCACATCACGTCGTCTCCCTTCCAACTGAAGGTCTGTTCATTCTTAGTTTTGTGATATACTGTATATCAACATTTCCTGTGAAGTCGACTCTCCTTTTTGCTAGAGGGAAGTTCCACAAATGTGTATCCTCTAGGGTCAAGGATCTCCCCGTGCCTGAATGGGCTCATTAGGTGAACAATGGAGAAGGTGAGAGGAGGAGAGACAGTCATTAGAGAGCAGAGAAGGGAGAGAGAGAGAGAGTTGTTAAGAAGAACCGATATAGAGAGCGATTAGGGAGGGTCATTAAGATGACCAGAGAATGTGAGAGCAGAGGGAGTCGATGTAGGTGTGACGAACCTCATGGTGAACCTGTGAAGAGGTCTTGAGGTCTTCCTGGGGCAGCATGAAAAGTACGAGACAGATTGAGCCTGAGACCTTCACCTGTGCTGAGAGAGAGATTTTTTTTCCCACTTGAACATAGATGACCTTCTGATGACCTCTGTTTAAGATTTGAACTTTATCGCCTTCCAGTGTGTGTCCTGTGTGTTGTGGAGATGAAGGTATGCTGCTGATTCTGGCAGTGTTGGGGGACATAACTAATTACGTTACAAAATTACTGTCATTAAAAAGTAATCAGTTACATTACTGCAATCGTTTCTGATCACAGTAACTAGTTTGAGGACTTTTCCATTGCAGAAAATGAAAACTCCTTTGTCCTTCCTCATGCATGTTGTTTTAGTCAAGACCTTTATAATTATTCTACCATCATCATCACTCAGTTTGGCCCATAATCTGTTCACTACTACAGTAACACCCCTGTCCTACAGACGCGGTTTCACACGGTGGCCGCAGCAGGAATACCAGCGGGGGCCTGTTAATGGAGGGTGGGGGGGGGGGGGGGTATCGGGGGCGGGGCTTGTAGAACGACTTTCACACACTAACGGAATCACTGCTGTCTGGCTCACGGATTACATAAACGGTCTGAATAACGGATTACTTTTTTGAAAATATAACTTAATAACTGAGTATTTAAATGGCGGCCCAAACGCGTTAGATTACTGATTACATCAAAAAAGTCATCCAAGTTACAAAGTAACGTCTTACACCCAACACTGGATTCTGGTCCTCTCGTATGTAACGTTTGTTTTGTCTCGCCAGTGTAGAGCTCAGGACACTCCTCTGCTTATTTCCAATATAACAATCATGTTTACAGACACTTGCTCCTCCATGCTGGTGCTTAAATTTGAATGAGATTTTTTCTTTTTCACTTACTAACTAACAGTACATTACAGTGGAGTGTCCTTTAGACTCGTGCCGACTGTCGAATGATTCGTGTTAAAAGAACAAGCGATGTCTGCCAGGTTTTCTTCTCTTCTTCCCGTTCTCTCAATTATTTTTCTTTCATTATTGCTTGGAGCTTCTTAGCAGTAGCAGCTTCATCACCTCTGCTTTGCGCTCGCTTCCGGCCGTCCTGGGCGTGTACCGCACTTGCAGAGGATGCATGTTAGTATCTTAAACAGTTCATAACTCGAATCTTCCTATGAAGGGGATTTACTGTACTTCATATAACATGGGGATTTCTATAAACCACCTAATCCTTGAATTTTCATTCTTAGATATTTCCTGGGCGGCACGGTGGTGTAGTGGTTAGTACTGTCCCTTGTACCTCCAGGATCCGGGTTCGAATCCCGTCTCTGTGTGCATGGAGTTTGCATGTTCTCCCCGTGCTTGGTGGGTTTCCTCCGGGTTCTCCGGTTTCCTCCCACAGTCCAAAGACATGTAGGTTAGGCTAATTGTCGTTACCAAATTGCCCGTAGTGTGTGAATGAGTGAGTGTATGTGTGGGTGTGTCTGTGCCCTGCGATGCATTTGCACCCTGCCATGTGCCCTAAATCTCCTGTGATGGGCTCCAGGCCCCCCATGACCCTGAATACAGGATTAAGGGCTATAGACGGTGAGTGAGTGAGATATTTCCTGTATGATTTTTCATATTGATCTGTTTTTTCCCCCTTGTCGTTGATACCAATTTGCCTAATTCTCCTTACTACTGACTAAGCCAGTTTCTTCAGCCTTCAGGGTTGGGGTTTGAATCTTGCCTCTGGTCCTGTCTGCACCTTCTCCTCTTATACATGTTGGGTTTTCTTTAGACACTCTGACTTCCTCCTACAATCTCCTGTGTGTGTGTGTGTGTGTGTGTGTGTGTGTGTGTGTGTGTGTGTGTGTGTGTGTGTGTGTGTGTTTGATTAGTTGACACCCATCTAGATGATGTATGTATGTATGTATGTATG
>JAAGKR010011654.1:0-18730 GCA_011419295.1 Clarias macrocephalus
GTGACGATGACTGCAGGAGTTTCATATTAGTCTTAGCTGTCCATGCATTTTGTTGTGGAATTTGGCCCCATTTATTTACCTTGTTCTCACGTTCCAGGTGACAAACTTAACAGTCAGGGGTAAGGAACAGGAAAATTTATTATGACCAAAGCCTATTGTAATATACAGTACTTATGTATATGCACCTCATTTTTAAAAGACCTCACTTGGCTAGCTAAAAGGCTGACTTGTACATGTTTCTGTAGGTTCAATGTCGTTTTTTAAATGTCGGTTTAAATGCCGAGGCCTCAACGTGTTTTGCCTGACATAATTTGCAGATCATTATCACACTGTTTTCTTTGAAGCATTTAGAATTGAAGAAAGCTCATAAATTAGGTCAGGGATGCTCATCAGTCTCGACTGTCTCAGACATCGCTGCCGCTGATTAAGCAACGCCGTCTGAAGTGTCGTCTTTCGGAAAAGGAAACTGCTTTAATTTGATTGACCATTGAAAGAAAGTGCAGCTACCATAAACTAAGTAAGGCTTTGAGAACTGTAACGAGTACTCATGCAGTTCAGTACTTTCCAAATATCTTGGGGCAACCTGTTGTTGTCAAGCTGCATATAATATAACATGCATTACTTGTCTTATTTGATGGATTACTGGGTTGATAAGGAGGTGCTGTCAGAACCATATGAATGCTTTTTTTGTTTGGGGGGAGGGGGTTTCCCTGATTTTCTCCCTAATTTAGTCGTGTCCAACTCCTCCCCGTCACTAGGGGGCTCTCACATTAAGGCTACTACTACCACTCAATCGGGAGGGCCGAAGACTATCACGTGTTTCCTCCGAACCACGTGACGCCAGCCGACCGCATCTTTTCGAACTGCTTGCTCACGCACCGTTGGGGGCGACGTAACACACTCGGACGACAGCGCTACCCTCACAGACGCCCCTGATTGGCTGTAGAGCCGTGATTAATGTGGGAGCACCAAGTACCTCTCATCCCTCCCCTCTGAGAGAGCTCGGCCAATCAGCTGTCTCTAGACCTCCGGCTGCGAGAGGTTACAGCATCACCCGAGAATCGAACTTGCGATCTCCAGGATGATATGGCGAGCACAGAGGACTAGAACCGTATGAATGTTTGACAGCAAATGAGATAACTAATGAGTAGTGCAAACTGATTTGAAACTAACAACAAAAAAAAAGGTCAAAATTATTTTGGTATACAAGAGTGAATTTTGTATGATTTTTCAGAACGCTATAAATCCATCTCCTGCAGGTTTCAGTTGTGTTTGTAGTCATTTGTGGTAAGTATGAAATTTAGTATCAATAATATCTTGGCTGAGTTTTAATATTTCATAAGAAATACAGTATGGAAGCAAATTAGATCATGTAAAAAGTGATAAGATTCACTGCAAGTGAAACTTTCTTAATTACGAAGATCATTGAAGCTCACGAGAAGCATTAGAAACTAAATAAAAGATATTATATTATTCAATGATATAATAAATAAATGGATAAATATAATGAATAAATAAATAAATAATTTTCTACCGTAAAGTGCATCATGGCTCCCAAATGCAGCAAAACCAATGCTAGAAGTAAGAGAAATAAAAAAGAAGTATTGATTTGGAAATGAAACAAAAAGTTACACCGCTGTATCCCGTATAGCCTTATAAAGTATACTGTATATATAGGTTTGAAGTAATGTATCACGCACATTAAGTGATGCAAACCTGTAGTCCATTACCGCTGGAGTAACATCCAGTACCAGAGTATAAATGTCTGTTTTCTTGGCTTCAACATTTTCCAAAAATCCATTAAACACATTTATTTCACTTATGCCAGCCACTATTTAGCCGCGCCAGTAGTCGCACGTTACTGATCACATGACAAAAAGGAGTGATATGATTGGTTTTTCAGAATGCATCATGTTTTGCTGCGTTGATGCAGCCGGTCCAAGTCATGGTTCCAAGTCCGAAAACGGCATTTATCTCATTTTGCTGTCAAACTATTCACATTTCCCGAATGCCCATGTCTTAGAAAGAACGTTCACCCAAGGTCCATTTATCATGTGATCTTTGTTAACTCTAATAATACTTCAAATCCATAAAAAATTATTACGAAATGCTATGATGGAAACTAACTAGATAGATCGTATTTAAACATTAAATATGTCACGTCTGCCATTTTATTGTAAGTATATTCTAACGCAAATGGTGCGTGAATATGTTGTGAAATATTCACACTGCCGTTCTTGTTGTTTTGTGTGTGTGTGTGTGTGTGTGTGTGTGTGTGTGTGTGTGTGTGTGTGTGTGTGCGTCAGTCATTCCTAGCCCGCCCCTACCATACCAATACAATCGGGTTTGGCGAGCCTCCAGTGCTGCACATCTGGCACTTGAAAGGCAGAGACTACAGAAGGTGATGGGCCTGGCTCAGGAACAATGCCAAGAGCAGAGATGCTCGCTGCCCTCTCCATCTTCTTCCCAGAGATGAGCACACAGGCCAAGTGGAGGGGGAGTGGCAGAGACAGGAGAGACGGCCTTCTGTCTTCTTCACAGAGACGGAGCACGTCCTGCGGGTTCTCATTCACAACAATAAAATCCATCGCACTTTCGTTTTTTTTTTTTTGTTGTTTTTTTTTTTCTTATATGGGAACACCAATAAGGAGCAGTACAAAAAGGAAATGTGTAGTGTATTAGTACATTCATTCATTTGAAGACCTCGTTTCTAGGAAGCAATTTCAAGGTTTTTATCCCTCTGGAAAACATTACAGACAAATCTCTAGGGATTTTTATACTCTTTCTGCTGTTTCCTTTCGCTAATTGTCTTTATATAGTGTGTGTATGTGTGTGTGTGTGTGTGTGTGTGTTGATATGGTGGATGTAATATCATGGCCAGATGGCTTAAGTCTCGGAGTGTCTATTGAGATAGTGCACCACTGAAGGGCCCGTGCCACCAAACCCATTTTGATTAGACTGAGGATTCTGGGCCAGTGAAGCTCTGGCAGACTCTTCCCAGCCTCCAGATCATAAACTCCTCAATCACCCTAGTAAAATATATTCATTTGGCTTGGCAGGCCATACTCGGGGCAATGGACTAGGCTCAGGTTTATTCGTCATTCCTTTCACTTCTGGACGCTTCTCAGTGTCCTAACTTATTCTCTACAAAAGCGTTCGGAAACAGAAGCGAGTGTTTGTTTACCCAAGCTTTCTCGTTAATATAAAATGAAGCACTCCATTGAAAGATGGGGTGGGAAATAAAAAAAAAACAAACAAAAGAAAAAACAATTACACAGGGAAACGCAAATGAGGTATGGCCGCGTCAACAGCAAAAGCTTAATAGTTCATTTCAGTCATTGTCTGTGTGTGAGTGTGTGGGGCTTTTTGGTCCATTACCTCTGAAACAGTATGTAAATTCGCTGTTTTGGAGACAAAATATTTAGCTGTGCCTTGCTCAGAGCAAATGAAACACAGCCTCTGATGGAGAGAGGGAGAGAGAGAGAGAGGGAGAAGGAGTGTGAGAAATGCAGGGGGCTGGAAGCTGTTTGAAGTTTCCTCTGGATCTGGAGGAGCTAGCTCGTAGCGTAGCCCAAGCTTCGCTTAAAAAATATTAGTTTTGAAGGCATCCAGGTCACGAGCGAGTTTACATAAGCAGCGGGGAGATGTTCCGAAGGAAAATGTCATTATTTTATCTCTTCTCTCTCCCACTCACACTTTGGCATTTCAAGAATTATGACTTTCACCTGGAACGCTGGTTGGTTGAGGTTGGTAAATGAGTATTTACCGGCACACGCTGAACATTAAAAGTGTCTCTTTGACCCGAGGTCTTAGTTCTTTAGACTTGAATATTTTGTTTTCTCATTTATGGTATTATACAACAGTAAAAAAAAAAAAAAAAAAAGTAAATGTTTTTCTTTTTTTTTTTCATATTAGTTTTTATTCAAGGGGAGCACACGGTGAGTTAGTGGTTAGCACTGTCGCCTTGCACCTCCAGGGTCCGGGTTCGATTCCCGACCAGGTTCCATTCTGTGTGCATGAAGTCTGCACGTTCTGCCCGTGGTTGGTGGGTTTCCTCCGGGTACTCCGGTTTCCTCCCACAGTCAAAATGCCATTTGGATTAGGCTAATTGGCGTGCCCAAATTGTCTGTAGTCCTTGTGTGTGAGTGTACATGTGTGTGTGCCCTGCGATGGATTGGTACCCTGTCCAGGGCCTTGTGCCCCAAGTTTCCTGGAATAGGCTTCAGGCCCCCATGATCATAGACAATAAGTTAGTGAGATTTTATATAAGGGCAGCATGGTTGCTTAGTGCTTAGCACAGTCGCCTTGCACCTCCAGGGTCTGGGTTCGATTCCTGGCCAGAATCGATTCCTATCTCTGTATGCATGATCCAGTTCAATCCAGAGCCTGGATTATGATCAACATAATTGAAAGGCCATGTTAGCTTAAGCAAAATAATGCAAGGCATAAAGGATAAGGATGAGGATTGGGCCGATAATGGGGGCCCGGTGGCGTAGTTGTAAGCATTTGCACCGCCAGGGTCTGGGTTTGATTCCCCCATTGGCTCTGTGTGCATGGAGTTTGCATGTTCTCCCTGTGCTTGGAGGGTTTCCAAATGGTACATAGTGTGTGTGTGTGTGTGTGTGTGTGTGTGTGTGTGTGTGTGTGTGTGTGTGTGTGTGTGCGTGCCCTGTCTCTTAGGATAAAGCCGTGTAGATGATGAGTGAATCAGTAAGTTTTTATGTACAAATGCAACTTCAGAATTATTGGTGCTTCATTTTGGAACACTTCACTATTGAAATTAATAACTGAATCAAAACTTCAATAATACATTTTTCAGAAGCAAATAATGTATGATACACAGCGTAATAACTCTATGCTATGATAAAGCAATCTGAACAAAAAAAATACACTGTCGAACGTGTAATCGCTTGCATTATAATTTGCACGACAACGTTGGACATCACCAATCGTGTCATGAAAACTTTTTCGGACGGCAATTCAAAGGAATTGATGATCCAGTCGTTTCCAGTTTTTGGACCATCCTCTGAATAACACTCTTTAAAGGTACGTCAGGAACACCATGTTTCTTCTGACATCTGGCACCTATCTTTTGGGTTCGAGTCAGGGGCAACCTGAAGTGTTCCAAGCTCCATACTGTATACTGAGGGTGGTACGTTCTTACAGTATGATCAGAGTTATCAATACAGAGAGTTGTTACAGAATATTTGGTGCCTTTTTCGAATGTATATGCATTTGTAATGTGTATTTATTAGTGAGAATTTTACTTTAAATGTATTAATACTATGCTTTTTAGGGTTTTGGAAAATAATTAGGTTTTATTTTGAACTTTAAGGGTTAAATTTCTGCCTCCGGTCTGTGTGCATGGAGTTTGCATGGTGGGTTTCCTCCGGTTCCTTCTCAGTCCAAAGACATGCCGATTAGGTTAATTGGCGATCCCAAATTGCTGGTAGTGTGTGAAGGAGTGTGTAAATGTGTGTGCAATCAACTGGCATATTCCAGGTTGTACCCCGGCTTACACTCAGAGTCTCTTATGATAGGCTCCAGGCCATTTGTGACGCAGTACACGATACGTCATATAGAAAATGTATTAATAAATGTATATATATATATATATATATATATATATATATATATATATATATATATATATATATATATATATATATTTTTTTTTTTTTTTTCACATACATGATTTTTTTTATTGTATCTTAACAACCAGTTATCAATCATCAAAAAAAAAAATATCAATGGGTTTGACGCCTTCACAAGAAATTTCGTCACAGGTCCCGGTTTGACTTGAACGCCCCTCGTCTGTATTACTAACATAATGAAGCATCCATGGGAGAGAATAACAGCACCGATATTGAAGACCTGTCGTTGATGTGTAAAGAGTGTGTAGAAATAGTTAAAAGGTTAAAACTAAAACCAAGCTGATCAGCTTTAATGTAATCAGTGATATTATTATTATTTCAGGTTGAAGCCCACGTACATGTCTGCCTGTCTTTTGGTACGGCTGGACTCTCTGTCTACCTTGTTAATACAAAGAATCATAGTAATAGTTTGTAAGGTTGAGTATCATATGCCTTGTTTACACTAAATTGTACTCCTTTCATCAACAGCCAAATACACTTCCTTGTTTAAAGTAGATTATTACATCCGGCACATGACTGTTCATAACATGACTTTTAGTGCGTAACAATGTGCTCTCAGTTCAGGTATTTTACCTTAAATTCTATCCAGCCAGTGATGCTGTGACAGAATCTGGCTGGACAGACATACAGACATACAGACACACAGACAGAATTATTTTCTGGAACTGGTTTCTGGTCCTCCGATGTATGAAACGTAAAGATATCATTGAAAGATGAGTTCTGACCGACATACATTACAGACAAAACCTTTCTTTTTTTATTTATATAGATACAGTACATTCCTTATCCATTCTTGCATTGACTTAAATGGACATTTGGGGTCATAATCTTGTTGAGACAGGGAGGAATCTAACTAAGACCGTATTTTAACCTCCTGGCAGAGACGACCCGTTTTAAGCTACAGTATCCCAGGGATTAATGGAATTCTTGTTGCCATCAATTTTCCCGAGAGCTCCTGGACCACCACAGTCCCAAAGCATCAATGATTCACCATCATACTGTATTTTACAGTGGATATGGGGCACATTTACTCATGTGCAGGGTCAGCCAAGAATCTTTTCATTTTATCTTCCAACAACACGATTCCATCTCTCACTCCGATAGTGTTAGGCCTATTTCACCGGACCGTGCACACACACTTTTCGACTTACTGGGTAGGTTAGCATAGCTGTTGGAAGGTGTGAGAAAACTAAGGAACACAAGCAGGCTCTATGACCACCTTGCCACCCCTTTTTTGTGTTAAAGTAATCGAATCTGTTCTATATTACAAAATAAGCATGCACGACCTTGTGTGTTTGTACACGTTTTAACTATTGCCAATAATTTGGCAACCTTTATATCGTCACATTCATGCTCGTTTTCACTGCCTGCGATCATTAAACGGCTCTCAATACACGACTTCCTGTAGTTTGTTCAGCATTCTGTTCACAGCATCCCGTATTTGAGGTTGAACCCTCACCTTCACGACTCCTTTAAAGCTGTGAAGTCACGGTCCCAGAGCGCATTGGCAGAAGATCAATAACACATGCTGCTCCCCTTTCATGGCTACTGGCCTGCATGACAAAGTGAAATAGAAGTGGGGAAGCTTTTCACCATGCTGGTATACAGCTATATGAAAAAGGCACTGGCCTGAAGGATGCGATCACAAGCACCTCTGCATGACTGAGCCGCTGATTTGCGGACTGGACTGACCTCAGAAGCTGCTCGCTACGCCTTTGAAATGAATTGAAAGTGTATTACGGATAAGTTTTTATAAAAGTCCGTAGTCGTTTGCTTGGGGCGAGTCACCCAACTTTTTATTCGGCATGTGTGCTTTTGCAAAATTGCTTTTATGGATTTGAAATATTCATATTCGTGTTTGTAAATTAAAGTCTGTATCTATATAATTTGTTGTTTTGGAGAGCCGCTTTTTGCTGTGTTGTTAAGTTGGATAAAATTACAAAAGGAACATTTCAAACAAGAGAGAACAGGCTTTTTGTTAAGTAAAAAAGGATTCTGAAAGAAACAATAATAATAAAATAAAAAAAACATACGTGTTATGAAATCTTCGCGCAATCATCCATGCCTTAAGAGAAAGAAAGAAAGAAAAAGAAAGCAAGCAAGCATTCAAAATAAAAGGGATAATCTTGATTTCCTGACAAACGAACAAAAAAAAAAGAAAAAGAAAAGACAACCATGCCATGATGAATGAGTTGAATCAGGACAAGACAGTAACATTAGAGCGATCCGCACTTAGCATCCTTTGTCCTCTTCAAGTCTGGGCTGATAGCCTATAAGAGGTCTAGTCATGAAAGCACATCACTCAGGCGGTATACACACTCTGTTCTGGGTATCATATAACTCGGCAGGAACCCTAACATTGGATGAGCTTTGTAATTTGGTTGTGAAGACGCTGCGGCGACGTTCAACATCAGGACAACGTTGTTTTTGAAAGTTAGAATGACTTTGATGAAATGACCTTGAGAAAGCGTTGAATGAACATTCCAAATACTCACTTACTCATTCGACTTCTATACCGCCTTATCAGGGGGACCTGGAGCCTATCCCAGGAGATTTAGGGCACTATGGACAAGGTGCCAATACATTCCAGGGCACATACACATACTATGGGTAATTTGTTAGCACCAATTAGCCTAATCTGCATGTCTTTAGACTGTGGGAGGAAACCGGAGTACCCAGAGGAAACCCACCAAGCACGGGGGAGAACATGCAAACTCCATTAGCACAGAGGCAGGAATCGAACCTGGCCGGGAATCAAACCCAGACCCTGGAGGTGCACCGCGATGCTAACCATTAAACTATTGTGCCGCCTGCCAATCCAAACGTTCCAGATAAAACATCAAAACGATGAAACGTTAATGTTTATTCTGAGTACTTATTCCGATTAACATCCATCCGCCGATCATTCATGCACATACATGATCCAGAATTCTTATCCGAGACTGGGACAGACACAACAGCTTCCCACGCACAACGCATGTATCTCATGGCACGCATCTCTAAGTGTTGTCATGTTTCATTTTCTTTTATAAATATTACCATGAGGTGCATCTTAGCTCTCAAATTACTGTACTGTAATATGCTGTTTGTGGCGCTCATTGTTATGTACATGCATTCACGAGCTTCAACAGCATGTTCCATTGTGGTCCAGTGGGAAGCACAGAAGTGACTGGTGTTCAGATGCCACAGGTGTTTGTGTTGGCGCTTTCGTCATCCCATCGTCAACCTTGTTTAAATGTCATTTTATCAACTTTAGAAAAGCAACCCCAATACCAAAACAGTGTCAAGTCCGCAACATTTCAGCAACCAGAAATTCCTGCTAGAAGCTAAAGCCCCACCTCCAAGCCACCTCCACTGGGTTCCATCGAAAGTTCAATTCTCTTTAACTGGACAATGGAGAATATATATTTTCCCAACAACATCATAAAATCAATTTCAATATGTGCGTATGTGATGTATGTTAAAAAGTGAACGCAGCCTTAAGGTGAAGAGACAGTGAAATAATCAATATAAAAAATAAGGATTCGGACTATCATGTTAATTTATGGTCTAATAAACAGAAGAGAGGAGAGATGGACTTCTGAATATCGGATGCACAATGGGGTCAGCATGAGGCCAGAATGCGTTTTTGTAATCTTTTGTTCTGAAATTTCTAAAGATGACAATACAACTTCTTTACTGGGGATGAAAAAAAGAAGAAACGAACAAACAAAAATCTCTGACTGTGTGACCATGGCTTACCCTGGGTCAGTAAACAGGAAAGAAAACCCGATGATGACAACATGACATGTCTACTTCCTTGGCATCTGTGTTGGTTATCAACCGGAAGGCAACTGCTCTGTTGTCCAGAGATTGAGTACGAATCCCAATGACACCAACGTTGTCTGAGGCCTAAAGGTACCTTTCTGGGTCAATTATATCTTTCTTGTCAATTTCTGTTGCATCAACCAATTGGTGTATGAGCTTAAGTATGAGAAAGAATGCATTTCTATGCATGTGTTCAACCACTTAATGAGCTGACTGGGGGTTTACTCTGGCTGGTTGGTATTTGTTGTCCAATGGACCGAGAACGGTTGGGAAATGAAGTTGGTAGGGAGAAAATGGGGTTAAAAAATCTCTTTTGATTCTGGTATTCTAGCAGGGGCAGCCTGTGTACATACTGTATGGTTTAAGCCATATGGAATTGGATGGAACATTGAAGGAAATAGATGTCTGGCTTTTCACCAAAGATATCTTTGGGCAACTTAAAAAAAAAAAAAAAAAACTGCTGAGTCCTGTATAACTTTACTCTTGTAGTGAGTGAAGTAAGGTAGTCATGCTTCACTAGATATTTTGCGCTCAGGTTTAAAGAAGCATGTGAGATGATAAAAGGCTGAATGTAAACCGCTGAGCGCATGAGAAACTTAATAATATGCAGATGAACTGTTAACCCATAGTGCCCAAGCTAAGAGATGCAAATCGATGCTTAACGTACAGTATATGAGCTGATGAAAAGGCACTGGCATGCTAATCGATCCTTGATTAATGAGAGTAAAGTGTAAAAAAAAAAAAAAGGAATCCTTGGTCAAGTTTTAGGATTAAGTCAGGGATGTGGTCCAATTGGAGTAAACCTTAGTGAGCCGTGTTCACACTAATAGGAAAAGATTTAAAAAGGGATTTACACAGTGTGTGTTGTTTAGGTAGGTTCCTGTGAACATGGCCTAACTTTCATTAAGTGCATAAAGTTATTCTGCAGTCTCATGTATCACATTTCGTTAGCTTCTTTATTTTCTAAAGTTCCCGTCGTTGACGTGTAAGGAATTTGTAGCTAAAAATCAGCTGATCAGCATCTCACACATAAAGCAAGGTTCAGTTTTCATAGTGTATTATTTTTGGAGTAAGCCATGATGGGTTGCACCGTCATGCGTGTGTATTGAGGATTGTAGTGACGTGTAGGGCTGTGTCATCCGCATATTCTGTGTATACGCGGTAAACTGTCACACTGATTGGCTCTGTTGAGTGACGCGTATAGCCACGCCCACCTCAAGGCAAAAGTGCTGAATGAGTGAAAAATGCTGCACAGATGCTGTAACATACAGTAATCTGGTACATAACTGCTCATAACTTCCATCCTAATCAACATTCTGATTGAATTCGTGATGAATTAACTTCAGACAAACCCCGAAGGACTTGTGAAGTTTCATTAAATTCTGTTCAGCTAGTTTTACGTGATGCTGTGACAAAATCTGTCTGGACAGACATAAAGAGAGAGAACCCGAGACTGGAACTGGTTTTGGGTCCTCCAGTGTATAAAACGTAAAGATACCATTAAAATCTTCTGACCAATGTACAGACAAAACAGTTATTTTATTATATATAGAAAACAACCTTAAGAAAAATATTAAATTATAAATACTGATATTAAAACAACAACACTATTACCCCAAATTGATGTTTTGTTTCTGGTTCCTGTAGCCTGTTTCAGATAGGTGCATTTTTATTGCTCGAAAACACACATTTTATCGTCAGACAGAAAGCATTGTGCGTTTTAAATGCATCTTCGTTGGTATGTACATGGCTTAATGTTAAAGGTTGCATAGTATACTCTTTTTCATACCGATTTCACATACTGTAGGTCTCAGACGTCTCCAAAAATCTCTGGTCTGTAAATGTTCCAGGTAAAAAAGACTCAGATCTCGCATTCAGTGTTGCCACCACCTCAGTAAGGAAAGTAACTACTGACTATCCTAAAAGTCGCAAGAAGTCACAAAATGATGTCATCGCCTAATTTGCATAATGGTCCATGCGTGGTCCTCATACACACAGGTGCGTAGGTAACTGAGAAAGTCCAAGACTGCGAGTCTGACAATGATTTATTTATGAATGACCGTGAAGAAACTTTTACATTAATAGCCACGGTCCATTTGCAGTGTGGACACACAGTGGTGTGGGTCTCCTCTCTACTCTCTCTACTGCAGCTGGGACCGCTGCAGGAGGCAATGGTGAAATTGACCGCCTGTGAGTGCTTTGGGACGGGGGAGGGGCTGACGGCAGCACCCGCCGCTTGTCAAGGACAGTAACTGCAGAACGACACCTGCTTTCACGTCGGAGTCTCTAAAAGTTCTGAATAGTCTCCAATAACACCAGAAAAAGTCGCTACATTTGTTGCTAGTCGCTTTTAACAACAACAAAAAAAGTCACCATGAGGGTTTGGTCGCCAGATTTAGCAAGAAAGTCAGCAAGTTGCCACCACTACTTGCATTTCTTTGGGACATTACATTAACATTTAGGCGTTTGGCAGATGCACTTATCCAAAGCAACTTACAAAAGTGCTTTAAAGTTTCCATCAGTGGATAGATCCTTACACTGGGTTACTAGGTTACTAACTAAGTACCATCAGTCAAACACTGTTGAAGGGGGATTAACCCACGTATCTAAGAAAAAGAGAGGTCTTTAGTCATCGCTTAAAGATTGCATGTGATTCGGCTGTACAGACATCTACAGGAAGTTCATTCCGCCGCCAGTGTGCCAGAACGGAAAACAGTCTAGATGCATGTCTTCCTTGATCTCTGAGAGACGGTGGGACCGGCCGAGCAGTGCTGGAGGATCGGAGGGAGCATGTTGCGGTGAGGGGTGTGATTAGGACTGAGCGGTAAGTGGGTGCTGGGTTGTTTTTATCTTGGTAGACAAGCATCAGTGTTTTGAATTTCATGGGGGCTGCTACAAGAAGCCAGTGCAGGTAGTGGAGATGTGAGGTGGAGTGGGGGCAGCTTGCTGGAGCTTCCACTGGTTTGCTCGTTGTCGCCAGTGTTGAATGCTGTAATGGTGCGGTGTCACAGTGAGATTACTAGGCACCAACCCCCCTTATTCCCAACTCTTGAAGCACTGCATTTGTTTGTTTTCATAATTGAATTTCCAATAAAAAGTTATTAACAAGATGCAATTAGTATTGTAAAGATTAGCCAACTAGATTGCTAGCTAGCTTGCTTAACATGGATAGCCTAGCCTTTTTTTTTTTTTTGGTTGGGTTTCCTCCGGATGCTCCAGTTTCCTCCCACTGTCCAAAGACATGTAGATTAGGTTAATTACCATTCCCAAATTGCCCGTAGTGTGTGAATGAGCATGTGAGTGTGAATGTGGGTGAACCCCGTCTTGTGCCCTTAGTCTCCTGGGATAGGCTCCAGGCCCCCCGCGATCCTGTATACAGGAAAAAGTGGGTAAGGTGATGAGTAAGTGAGCGATGAGTGAGTGAGAAGGATGTGAATTTGAGTCGAAGATGTTCGGGTGATCCAGTCATGAGCTTCAGTATTGAAGCAAATCCAGTGTTGAACTGTCCCTTGTTGAGAAAGCAGTCTGGTGGCACACACATACAGTACATTAAATCTTTGGAGATAGCTATCGCAACACTTCTACCATAAATAAATGATACCAATGTCTTTTCAACTCCTCAGAGGATAGGAGTAAACAGAGCCTTTCGTGTTTGTTCTTTTGTGCACCCAACAGCAGATGATTGACTGTGCTTTGCTTTTACTGCGACACGTTGTCGATTGTAGAGTCGGAAACCAAAATGGCGACCACATTGAGGCAGTTTGTAAGGTTCTCCGGGGTGAAGGTGACCACGGACCCAGGGACGGGGCTATGCAGCTGTGACATCATAAGGGGTGGAAACATCTGATGAACAGCATGTTTAAGAACCAGTTTTTTCAAATGACAAAAGGAATGTGATGGCAATGTTCTCCCATTTTGTGTGTGTATCCAGTACATACACACTGGAGATTTGTGTGGCTGTACAAAGATGAACAAGAAGTCCATCATGCATAATAGATGACCTTTTAGGTGGAGTATATGAATATACTATATGACATATGATGGTTCAGTGGGACAGGTTGTATACTTTCTTTTTCATTTCATTTTTTTCTTTCTCATTTAAAAAGGATATGATTTTGCATTATTCATTATATGTACATTACTCAGTACATTAGGTTTTTTCTCATAAACTACAGCATTTTTTAAGTATAGGAAAGGAGGTTTAAACCCCACAGCAAACTGTGTCATCAGGGGCAGTTATGAGTTGAATAGTTAAACGTAAAAAAAAAAAATCATTCCATAACTGCATATTCATCAGCATCAATATGCTGTAGGAGGTGTTGCGGGTTAATAAAAAGTGCCCTTTAGCAGATTTCTGGACGCTATTACATATGCAACACACATGATTTACAGAGAGAGAGAGAGAGAGAGAGAGAGAGAGAGAGAGAGAGAGTCCTCCTTCCCTGCCATTTTATGGCCAATGATGACATTGAGTGTCCTTTTTATGAGAAATAAAAATGTGTAAACTTAAAGGATGAACTATTGTTGCCTGTCTTGGCCTGTCTCTGATTTACCGTGCCAACTGTTTCCCTTCTCTATAATTGTCCATCAACGTGCACGAAAACATTTTTTTTTTCCCCAGACCCCCTTTAATTCCACACTGTTTATGAGGAAGGACGTCATAAATCAGAATAGAAAGAATAGTTAAAATTTCCTCGAAAAGGATCACACCCTTGTGCCTTCGTCCTTTCCTTTAACACTGCTGCATCACTTCTTCTGCTTTGACCTCGCAATAGGCACAGCAGTACTTTCAAGCATTCAGAATGCATACATAATGTCTGGGAGCATGGCCTTCTTTTATTGGTGGTGCAAATGAAGCTATAAAATGTGATCATCTCACAAAGTTGCCATACAAGATTTGTTTTTCATGGAGAAATGAAAAATTGGCTTAATATTTGCACCACTTGATACCAATTATCCTGTGTAGGGACCTGAAGCCTATTCCAAAGAACCCTGGGCACAAGGACACCCTGTATGGGATGGCAACCCAATGCACGGCACAACCACACACCTCCTACATACAGTACACTACAAGATGATTTCGAAACACCAATCAACCATGGGGAAGACATGCAAACTCCATGCAGACAGAGATGTGGCAACGTTCGAAGACCAACTTTGCTCTCAGGTCAGTTCTTCATGGCATGTGCATAGGTTTGTGCAGTGAATCTGTGACACTGAACATTCGGCCTTCAAGCAATGCTTAATTATTATCATGGGGCTACATGGCAAGAAAACATTCCCAATAGCATCACATGACCAGCACCAGTCTGAAAGGCAGGCTTGGCTATGGCTTCATGCTGTATTCATGCTAAATTCTAACCTCTTGACTGATCATTCAAGGTGATGTTTCCCCTACGTCAACTGTCCACTTTGGCTGATCCCGTACCCTCACGTTCTGCCTCGACGATCAGCATGTTTCTCATTGCGAAACTCTTAGCTGCTCGCGCCTGCTCAGCTTTAACCAGTCTGACCTCGCTCATCAACAAGTCGCCACCACCGTGTGTATGAGAGAGACAGAGAGGGAGGACATGAGAGAGACTAAAAGCATGCACTTATAGTACGTGTTGCTCCATTACTTCCTCTATTCTCCCTATACAAGACATCCCAGAGTGTGTGTGTGCAGCTGCGTCCTTGTCTCTGTTCGGGTGAGTGCTCGGGTTAATGCGTCACCCATCATCTGTTCTGCATATAGACCCAGCTGCTCCAGCCAAACCTGTATCTCCACATCTCATGGTTCATCTTGATGCCCTGCACCTTTCCCCTCTGTCCTCTCCACCCGTCCTTTCCTCTCCATCTCTTCATCCAGTGACTCGGGTGCTGATTGCACATCTGGAACCTGCAGCTTTTACACAGATGGCTCTACTGCATTGTGGGTAATCCGTAGAGGACAAGTGTATTGCTCAGGACAGGGTGAGGTCTTGTGAAGGGCATACGGAAGCATTAACACAAATGTGTATGAGGCGTAAAGGGAGGTTCAATTCCCGTAACCTTGGACTGAACTATAATCAAGCATAATGAATTTTATAACCCTTTAACTCTCAATTCATGCCATTCTGTATACTTCTAAATACAGCACTCTTTTATTAAACCACCATTTATATCCATTATGGCTCTATAATTCAGCAAAATGGGAGGAAATGCGCAAAGTTAAGCTCGGTAGGTTGATACACAAGTCAGTAAAATACGCAAGTCATGAAGGATTGATATTCAAAAGCTGTCTAGGGTGACTTTGAGCACAGAGTGCTGGCGTACAGTGGCAGCTGCTCGCTGAAGAAGCTGAGATAGCACAGAAGCCCCAAGATCGTTAGTGACAAGGAGAATTATATATCATATTTTTTTTTGTATTTGCGCAAAAAGTACAGAGCACCAGAGCTTTGTTGTTCAACTTCCAACTAGCAACCAAGTGGAAAATAAACTGCATTTGCAACATCAAAAGAGGCGTAAGCAGAGGGCTTGATTTAAAAAAAAAAAAAGTAAATAATAAATAAATTGCTCTACTCAGCCAAAGGATGAATCTGTTGCTCTTGGTGGTGACCACTATATGAAAGGAAACTTTCACACTACAGCAAAGTTTAACTTACAGTATGTGGGCAGTCCAGTTATATGCACTGAAATAGGTGTTTGGGTTTGAAACCAATCAATAACCCAACGTAGCTGTCGATAAGACTGCAAACATATCTGTGCAGTTACAGAAACTGAAACATTCCAGCATGCGGCTAATACATTTTTTTTTATATAACTCAATATCCCTGGGCTTAACTATTTCTAAATTTAAATGCGCCCTTAGAATAATCCTGTATTCCTTTTAAATACTATGCATGTCATTTATAATTTAACCCTTTAACTTACGCTCAACATTTTGGTAGAGCCATAACCTGTGTTGAACTTTTGACTAAGTCATCTCTACCATGTGGTTGAGGTATGCTATAATAATAATAACAACAACAACAACAACAACAACAACATTTATTATTATTATTATTGTTGTTGTTGAACTGTTGTACCACCATGCAAAATATTAGCGTTTTAAATATACCTTGATGCTATCTGCTGACTGTCAGACGAGAGGCATACTGTATATTGTTCATGTTGAAGAGTTGAAATATGGGCACAATGTGTAGTATTAGGTTTCTTCTAAAGATGTCAGTCGTTGCACCATCGTTGATGTTGTCATGTGACTGTCAGAAAAGAGGCATATTTTTTTCATGTTGATAAGTATATAAATAAATAATCCTGTATTTTTTTCTAAACATAAATATACTTTAACTATTTTAATTTTCTCATCAACGTTTTGGTAGAGCACATTGAACTGTGTTGAACTTTACCTGACTGAGTCATCTCTACCATGTGGTTGAGGTATGCTATAATAATAATAATAATAATCATAATCATCATCATAATAATAATAATAATAATAATAATAATAATAATAATAATAATAATAAAAAAACAGTTGTATTACCAAACAAAATGTCAGCATTTTATATACAGTACATTTTTGGGGGCCCAAACAATATAGACACACTTCAACAGTTGCTGTCTGTGCCCTAATAAAAACTTGAATTAAATTATAGCAGCAGATTGTAGCATTATGTTTTCTCTAAAGATCGGTCCAAAGTAAACACAGACTTTTACCATTAGCAATTAGCATTTTACACATTGTACGCTGTAGGTACAATAGACTGATACCTTTACCTCGAAGCAACATTGAAACCATTTGGAAGAGGCCTACACTGGGGTCTGTTAAAAAATAAATAAGCAGTGATTCTTTCTATTATTTCCCCAAGGATATAAAAATTGCAAAGCCATGCTGTTAAAGGGTTAAGGTTAATTTTAGACCAATATTGATTTCTTGGCTTGTCTTTGGGGAAATTTAAATGAAACAGGAACTTTTAACAGAAGACCTCTTGACAAAGCCTATTTGGTGGAGAGAAGAGTTGTGAGTGCCGTGTCAATGCTGCTGATGGTAAAGATACTATCCTGCTCAGGGCCGCAGCGGATCCGGAGCCGATCCTAGTGTAGGAACAATTCACGCAGAGATACCGGTCTGCTATACGAACTACACCCACTTAGACGCTCAGTCACCCCGGGGGCCATTTAGCATAGGCAGTCGATGCAAAGGCGTGCTTTCAGGAGGAGGCAGATTATCAGGGACGCTCGCAGGCACGGAGAGAGCGTGCGAGACTCCACACTCTTAAAATACCGGATACCCATAACTGCCTATACTTATTGTAAGCACAGGCATTTTGTTTGCCAGGCAATTTATTTTGTAATACCAGGTTCAGGAAGAGCATTACGACATGCACTGTGTCTTCTTATACCGAGTAGTGTTGCAAGTTTCCCCTTAAGAATGAGAGGGAGAAGAAAAAAAAAAAAAAACAGATTTGGGCCAGCTGCCATTCCACTTCCCCATCAAGGTCGATCCGGAGAGGGCCTTTACCAACCTGCCCCAGCTGTTCCTGCTAATGTGGCTGGCATCTGCCCCTGAAATCCTCACATGTGGCATGTGCCACACGCCCGGATGCCCTCCTACAGAACACAAGGGACAATGGGTTAAAGAGGAGCCAAGACGTCTGTCAGTCATTAACCTATCACAGTCGGGGTGGGGCTATGAATAGATCCTTGTGACCTGGAAGGAATATGCAAACAGTTTAGTGTCACATTCCGTAACTTTCTTGCATTCGGGTACTGAGCCGGTACTCAGCGGTCCTACGTCGGTATTGGGGAAAAGGCGTGAATTTTACTGTACGCATTGGCAAAGCAATTTGCTGCCCGAGGCTTGCGAGGCACTTTCATAAATCTAGATTCAAGCAACATCTTTGAGTAAAAGTCACCAAAATGTTAGGGTACTTGGGAGTTATTTGTCTGTCTTCAGGCATTTGTACTGGCTTTATGCTGGGCCATATACACACTCTACTGTTTATCCATGACTAAACAGAAAGGTGAGCAGAATAAATCATGTGCTATGTATTTTCATTTTCTTTCTCCACCCTCCCCCCCCCCCCCCCCACACACACACACATTTCTTCCTTATACCTTGATAAGAGACAGAAATCCATATATACTGAAATCCCTGTATACTACCCTGCACAACATAGCGTTTATTTATTTTTATTTTTATTTTATTTATCTAAACACCTGTCAGGACTAAAAAAAAAGGAACAGGTAGAACACAAGAATTATTATAAGCTGTCGCTGGACAGGTCAAAAAGGCAGCAAGTGCAATA
>JAAGKR010011655.1:0-18724 GCA_011419295.1 Clarias macrocephalus
GTGAGAGAGAGAGAGAGAGAGAGAGTGAGTGAGAGAGAGAGAGAGAGAGAGAGAGAGAGTGAGAGTGAGAGAGAGAGTGAGAGAGAGAGAGAGAGAGTGAGAGTGAGAGAGAGAGAGAGAGAGAGAGTGAGAGAGAGAGAGAGAGCGAGAGAGTGAGAGAGAGAGAGAGAGAGAGAGTGAGAGAGAGAGAGGGAGAGAGAGAGGGCATTTTGGAGGATTTGGGTTCTGCAGCTGGACTGATTTATTCATCGACCATTCAGCTGCCTCAAAATAGCGTGAGCTAATTGGCTCACAGTCACTTCAAAATGGAGCTCTTCCTGTGTGTGTGTGTGTGTGTGTGTGTGTGTGTGTGTGTGTGTGTGTGTGTGTGTGTGTGTGCGCGCGTGTGTGCATGTGTGTGTCTGTGTGTGTCTGTCTGTCTGTCTGTCTGTGTGTTTACAGGTAGTAGAGATGAACTCATTGTATCTCTTCTATTTTTAGAGAAAAGGCCAGTATCAGTGGGATCAGAGTCCTAATTTAAAACTCTCTCTCTCTCTCTCTCTCTCTCTCTCTCTCTCTCTCTCTCTCTCTCTCTCTCTCTCTCTCTCTCTCTCTCTGTAGGATCTGAAGAGTAAACACAAGTTTAAGATACACACTTACTCCAGTCCAACCTTCTGTGATCACTGTGGTTCTCTGCTCTATGGCCTCATTCACCAGGGCATGCGATGCACCAGTGAGTGTGTATGTGTGTGATTGTGTGGTTTGTGTGTAAGAGAAAGAGTGTGTGTGTGTGAGACTGTAATTGACACATTTTTGAATGAAGTTATCAAACTTCAAACCCATAAAATCGAACAAGGTAACAATGTAATGCTGGAAAACAGCTTTAGCTGTAATGATCAATGTGTACTGCATTACTTTAATGTTATTCCAGTGTTTTATAACTGGAGCAGATGGCAGAAAATCAAGAGGTGCCAAACGATTTCATTTAGAAAATGATGACCATAATATGCATTATTTAAGATGTAGTGCATATCACGGTGAGGTTTTCTGTGTATCTGTGCAATGATGATGATTGACACAGAGTAATATGATGTAAATGCAATGAGATCAGATTTTAACAGACATTATGTTTGTTAACATGACATGAATGAGCATGAAATCAGTTTAATTAACATCTCTCCTCCACCATGTTGATAGTGTAACTTGGATGACATGTCATCGCAAGGGTTGTAATTGTAAAGATACGAGTATGAATAAGCATAGGTCTTCTTTCATGGCTTGTACTAATTGAACTGGTTAATTGTGGTGTTGACACTATCCACGAGTTTTAACCTGTGAATTACTGAGGCTCATGTCATTATTACATTACATTTATGGCATTTGGCAGACGACCTTATGCAGAGTGACTTACATTAAGATTCATTATACAGTATTGTGCAAAAGCCTTGAGCCAAGCCTGAACCAGTTTCCTCAGGTTAAATTCAATTAGGTGACTTATTAGAAATAGGAACAAATGTTTTACTGTAAAGTGCCTGCACAGATACAATTTGAATTATTATTATTATTATTATTTTATGTAACAACCTCAGCAGCAGCCCCATTTCCCCTCTCGTCTGTTCCAACCACTCAGCATTCAGCATCACCAGTACACTAATCACCATCTGTCATCATCTGCACCTGTTTCTTACTGGTTTATGCCTCAAGTTAAATGCTTTATATGCTTTGAATAATTTTGGGTCACTGTGTGGCTTAACAAACAAACATTCCTCTGGGACAGGACTGAAAATGAGAGACAAAAATGAGAGCCTGGAGAACTATTCCTCAAGAACACCCGAAAAACACAAGAAAGTCTGCCTCTTTGGAAGCAAAATATGAAGAAATGTATGGCGGCTCAAGATTTTGTACAGTACTGTACATGTGAGCATTTGGTGGTTAAGGGTTCAACAGTGGTAGCATGGTGGTGCAGGGGTTTGAACCCATAAACTTATGATCCATACTCCAACATTTATAATTAGTATTTGTTTAATTCATTTTATTTCTTACATGGGGGACATTTATTTTTTTCATATTTCAATTGAGAGAGGAGACATTTATTTATTCATATTTTTAAATTGATTTCATAGTAGGGTAACCAAAGGGACCTGATTCTGTTGCAGGTTTTGAATACCATGCTGTGTAGGAATTAATCATAGCTCTAAATGTTTTAATGTTTAGAAATGATTTTCAGAATAAGTCTATGTTGCATCAACAAAAACCATAAGAGCAGGAAGTATCTGTCTGATTGTTAAAAAAAATAGTATTACATTTATGATCTTTTTTTCTGCTCTTATTTTCGTTTTGTTTGCTTTTTTTTTTCACAAAAACTTCATGATATTTTCGCTTGCATTCATTTCTGTATGGTGTGTCTTCTAACTGTCCTGTGCAGTGGCCATTTAATACGCTTTGGCTTAGTCTCAGTTTCAGACACAAATATGCAAAGACATCTGGAAGCAGCAAGCAGAAATGGAATGAAGTAGCTTCTGATTAGTTTTGGGAACAACGCCCAGCAGGAAGATATTTGAATGATAGCACTAGGCCCTATGTCTGCCAAATGATCTGGAATTATGACCATGTAATATATATTTTTTTGAATTGGCTTGTATATTAAAAGTGTTCTTGCCACAGAGATGTGTAGCTTGTTTGTTGATGCTGTAATATCAAGCAATTTAGGATATAGTTTGATCCAGCTCTGTACAAACCGGTGCGAAGGATTCATACGAAACAGCACAAGTCGGTGTGTTTCCACTTCTTCCAAGGTTGTTGTGTGGTCAGGAGCTCATATAAACAATCTTGCATAAATAGACAAAAGAAAGGCTACGAATCACTAAAGTAATCTTTTTCTCCTGTCTGTATGTTTGTGTGAGGCTGTGAGATGAATGTTCATAAACGATGTGAGAACAGTGTACCCAGTCTGTGTGGACATGACCACACCGAGAAAAGAGGACGGATCCATCTGAGCGTGCGTGGAGAGAAGGAGGATATATATGTCACAGGTGAGAGAAAAGGAAGTGCTCGTTACTAACGAAACGACATTAATGCATTAAACTGAGTTATCAGAGCTTGGATTCTAACATAATACAATATTTTAGATTGCATCCACAGCATTGATAGCAAGTCCAGACTGTGTTCATTAAATAGAAGTGAAGGGAAGAGTGCAGCGGTAGGTGTAGTTAATCGGCAGAGTGCTCCAGACTGCTTGGGGCTCCCACCTTTGTGCCAGACATTACAAGAAGGACCTTACAAGATAGTAGGAGGTTTTTTTCTAAACAACAAGTGACTTTTTTTTTGTTTAGAGTGTCAGAGTAATTGTGTGATTTAGCCTCTCTCTGCCTTGGGTCTAAGCACATTTATTTTAGTTGTAGTTTGTAGTGCTGTTCATGGTGCTGAAACGGCAGTACTCAGTACTGGTTTAATTTTTTTTTTCACTTGGGGCCTGGTACCACAGTCTTCTCCAACTTAACACCAAGCCAGAGGTATCACTCAGCTTGACTCATTGTAATTGTAAACAGAAGAAGCATTCACATACTGTAGCTGTTCTGGGCTTTTCCATCAGGTAAGATTACAGCTCATGTACTGGTTATACTGTAGCAAACACCTCCTGTATACATCTTGATTTTATCGCATATAGAGTATATCGATTACTTACTTTATATGATGGAATATATAGATTATTAACATGATGGTATGTGCCATACCTGACATGTGTTGTAGATAGATAGATAGATAGATAGATAGATAGATAGATAGATAGATAGATAGATAGATAGATAGATAGATAGATAGATAGATTTGGAAAACAGTAACTGATATGTCTCAGATCCGTCTATATGAATCCCTGGCTAACAGTAAAGTTTATCAGAACTGCTTTGAATGCCTCGGTTGCTGCTGTTCATCTTACCTTTTTGGGCTAGGCTTTTTGTCCTATCTAAAAGGAGGGAGGATACAAAGGGGAATTAAGTCATAAATCAACCGTAATAGCCTCAAGGAAGGCATGTACCTTTTTTGTGTGTGGCTACGGAAAGTTTTTCACCGCTTCAAACGACTTCTCCCGGGGTTTGAGGGGTTTGAAGGTGCTCCTGAAAATGAGAGCTACAGAGTGTTGTGGCTCCTTGGCGATATTCATAAGGTGTTAAAAGGTTGAAGGTGCCCTTTTTGGAGGATCCTATGTGTGTATTGGCCTGTAGGTGTGGTGAATACGTGGGGAGACGACCCTGGCAAAAAAGGCTACATGTCTATAGATCTTTGATAGACGTGCATCATGACCGTCCTTGTTACTTCGTGTTTATTTACTTCCTATTGCGGAAGTGGAGGCCATAGAGTCCGTCCTGAGCTGTTAGTGGTTTTGTTTGGATTATGTGGGTTTGACTGGGTGTAGCCTTTCTGTTCCTGCTGTGAGCTGAGAGCTCCTGGCCTAAGTTGACATGCTCCCAGGTAGTGGACATGTGGTGTGCAAAAACGAGGGTAAAAAGCAGGCTCAAGCCTTTTGTTTAACATGTTTCTATGATCCTCTATGGTTTCCCAGTTGGCTGACCATTATGAAACATTGTTCATTTTCAATAAGGTCTATGACACAAAAGCTGAAAATGAGGCTGCCCAGTGAATCCTTCCTGGACAGAAGACATGTTCTGGGGTGGCAGCAGGTTCCTCTAGACCACAGCCAAGTGGATCACTCCAAGTGTGTATTTCAGTTTTTCTTTTTTTATTATTATTATTTTGCTGTACCAGACTCAGCATGGTAAACTGAGGTGTTTTATCTGGAGAAGATTACATTTTCATGCGTGCCAGGTGCATCACTGTGATGGACTTTTAATGGCGCACAACCAAGGAATCAATCAGCTTTCTTTGACATGATGTGTGGTAGTATAGGAAGTTGCCTTGGATGAGGAGAGAATGTGTTGGCAGACACCTGAGAGATATGGCTGTCCTTTCATTTACTGCCACCATTGTTCAACAGTCCTTTGGCTGGCCATCGGTTTTCTGCTTCTGTGCGAATCCATCTTCTGCTTGGTTAGAGCAAATAAAAGGGCATTACTGAGAGTAAAAGTAAGAGTGAATAAAGGTCACAGCTTAAAAAAGTTAAAGGTCTCAGTGAATGGTAGGAATGACAGTCAATGTTTAAAATCAGGAAAAATCTGATTCATATAAATGGGGGCTATTTAAGTTACAGTTGAGAATAAAAAGGGATCTTGTAGTTACAGGTGAGATAAGCAAATCACAGAAACTAGCAAGAATGAGGCAAAATAGCTGTTTGTCACAAGGATGAGTAAAAATGAGAACACAAAAAAGAGTGTAGTTGTTGTTTGTCACAGTTCAGTTGTTCACCAGCAGAGAGCAGTGTTGACATTCTCAAAAGAGGGGTAAGTTATAATAAGTTGTATTATTTTAATAGGATATCATAGTAGGCTAGATTTTTATATTATGTATATAAATGAAATAAGATTTTTGGGAGGCTTTTAAATTTTCTTCACCTCTGCATAGTAAATATCGTAAAATATATATATATTTTTCTATTACTTTTGGTCATTATTTAATCCTCATTCTACCTGTCCGGCGTAGACTAAATAAATAAAGTTAAAATTTTTCATTTGCAGTCTCCCAGTAATAAGGAAACCTATTGAAGTTAAAACTATACTGGCCAACAAAAAATATTCCTTATGTGTGTGTTCACTGTAACTCGTTTGAATGATCTCTGTGTCTGTAGTACGTGAAGCACGGAACCTGATTCCCATGGACCCTAATGGCCTGTCTGACCCCTACGTGAAGCTCAAACTTATTCCAGACCCTAAGAGCCACAGCAAACAGAAAACCAAGACTATTCGTTCCACTCTAAACCCTGTCTGGAATGAAAGCTTTGTCTTGTGAGTGTATCTACAGTATTGGCATACATACTGGTTGTCTAGATAAATAGAATTGCATTTGGACTGTATGCAGATTTCTGGTTACATTTTGTAATTCTGCCTTTCCCCCTTCATGTTCACACTTCTACCTATATACCTACATTTCTCTCTCTGTTGATGTATCTGTCTATAGTTCAGTGAGAGGCAGGCAATGGGACAGGCGCTTGTCCATAGAGATATGGGACTGGGATCGTACATCTCGAAATGACTTCATGGGAGCTCTGTCCTTTGGAGTGAGTGAGATATTTCGTCGTCCTGTTAGCGGATGGTTTAAACTGCTCAACCAGGATGAAGGAGAATACTACAATATTCCTGTACCTGATCCAGACCTACAGGTACCTGGCACAAACTTGCAGTTAAGAACTTTAAGAACTTCACTGACTTGCTTTTTAATGCAGGCACTCAGGGACCCAAAATTGTCCCTATTTGTATTCTTTGCTCTACCCCACCTCCAAAAACAGATGGACTAAGTAATTATATACAGTGAAGTCCTGGTCATACTGTGTGTGTCGTAAATATTAGACAAGATAGCATTTGTTAAGTTGGTAAGGGGATATAAGATTTATAAATTTGTAAACATTCATGCACCATTGATGATTTATTTTTATTAAACATGCCCACTTGGGGGCAGTACAGTTCCACTTATGAGAAATCAATTTCCTTGGTTGTTAATTCATATATAATTTTGTACATGATTGTTTCTTTCTGTTTCTATGTTTGTCTGTTTCTCAACAGGAGCCAGACTCCGCTGTCTCTCCCTCTCTTCCTCCTGCTCCTGTTACTGTTCCCACACCTGTGCATGCTGTCACCCCGCCTGTTGTGAGTCCTGCGCCCACCAGCTTACCAGTGGGAAAGGGCCGAGTTGGACTCCATGACTTCAACTTCCTTATGGTGCTAGGCAAGGGCAGCTTTGGCAAGGTACCGCAGGCACAAACACCACAGTATATTCTGGCAAAAACTAAAGACACCAACATAGTGCAAAGGAATTGAATATAAAATGTGCATATATTTCAAGGACATATTTGTCATTTTTAGAGCCATCTGCTTTATTATTGCAATTGCCAGGAAAACACTGCTCTGTTCAAGCTGGGGACAGAAGTTCATCTCATTTAATCATTGGATGTTTACTACAAATACTTCTAAACATTCTAAAACATGACTTTGAACATTCGTCAACATATTTTTATTTCACTATTACAGTCACATACAGTATAAGACTGTTTCATATAACAGTTGAATGTATAACAGTATTATACGTTGGTGCAAGATTATTATAATTTTTTTCTCCAGGCGAAAGTTGTGTATCTATGATCTATAACACACACATTATATATATAATGCATATATATAATAATACTGTGCAACAGTCTAAGGCACCATATTATCTATAGTACAAATTTTGTTATATAAGTTTATTATGTCTGCATTATTATGAACAAGACCATTCCCTACAAAGCAACATATTACATGACAGACCAGTTTTCAGATGGGAAATAGAAAGGAGCGAGTGTGACGAAGTTACCAAAAGAACTCATATTCTCCAGCATGCTCAGTAAAACCTAACAGCTGTTTTACTTAGAATTCTGCACAAATCTATATCGACCACTACCGCTTATGTTCACGCAAAGAGTTTCCACACCAAATATTGACCGTTTAATTTTATGTTATTACTTTTTATAGAAATTTATTTTAATGTAGAAACGTTTTCAAACTTTTGTTTGGATGTTCCCAAGACCTTCTTCACACTCACTTCTTTCTATTTTCATGCAAAACTACCACCAGGTAAATTGAATAACATTGAGTATCAACTGGTGATATGATCATGCTCACCCAAAGCTTCTGTGGGCAGCAAAGACCAGCCTGCCACAGAAAAGTTAATGTAACACAAAACATTTCAGTGCTGGCTATGATAGAAAGGATTGCATCATTGCATGTATGGAGCTTAGCAGGTAAGGAGTTCAAGGCTGTTAATATGGGCTCCAAATTCCTCCTCATCTCAATCCGATCGAGCATCCATGGGATGCACCAGACAAACAAGTGTGATTCATTGAGGCCCACCTCACAGCCCACAGCACCCAAAGGATCTGCTGCAATAGCCCCGGTACCAGGCACAACAGCACACCCCAGAGGTCTTGTGAAGTCATGCCCTAGAGGGCCAGAGCTCAAGGGGTACCCACACAATACTGCGTATAGTGTTTTGGGTTAATATGGTGATTTTTCAGGGCTAGCCTCAGGTTTCGGGATGAAATTTTGCTAAAACCTGTCATTCCTGGATACTAATATTAGCTGTCTGTGTATCAAACAACGTTAAACAAAGGAATCTCTTTGACTTCTCAAAACAAGCTGCTAGAAGGACATTGGCTGGATGACAGTACAGTACAGTACAGTATATTGCCTATTATGACTTGCATAAGTCAGGCTTAATAGTCTTTCAACATAATTTAATTTGCCATTATTAATATCATCCTGCCAGATCAAAATGCATGGCCACAATATGATGCTGGGATACTTTGAGAAGAAGGAGTTTTGAATAAGTCATTTGTGAAACCCACTTAACTGCTTTCCACTTCCCATACAGATGTAATAGTAAATATGGCTGCTGTGATAATAATCACATACATTAATACTGTATTAGAAATGTGCTGGCTTGAATCTAAGAGTGTTTCAATATGTTAACAAAATGAGGGTTTTATATACAGTACAGTGTATCGACACAAGATTACACTCCAGTACAGAAGGATAGCAGAGACACAGGCTGTAGACATTGAGCAGGTGCCGGAGAGTAAAAACGTGAATCTTGAATTAAAAGACCAATAATATTCATTTGTGCTTGGCTGGACTCACTGTATTTTTTATTCAAAGCTAGATGATTTTGGTGGTAGGGATGAGAGAAATTACATGGAAATGAGACTGAGGGGGAAATCAGACAGGAGACAAGAGGCCATGCAATTAAATATTTGATTCTACAGGATGGGATTCCGATTGCTTCACTAAAATTGCTTTTCTCTCGTGTGTTAAGGGTTACATAGTATGATTATATAATCCGGGTTGTATAAAAGGCAGCCACACTATTAAAAGTCACAAGTATAACAATTCTGTAGGAATAATAAACACTAATGCTGTGTTTTAATTATGTATCCCTTGGTGTTTGGTTTCTGCCTCATCCGAATCAGGGTCAGGGTGATGTCTTAATCAGGATGAACAAAGGCAACCCACTGCTTTTAAGAGAATGTGCTATGAATAAATGTGCATTTTGCCTGTATTTTTTCTTTTCGCAGGTGATGCTGGCTGAAGAAAGAGGGAGCGATCGCTTGTTCGCGGTGAAGGTGCTGAAGAAAGATGTGCTGTTTCAGGACGAGGACACGGAAAGTGCCATGGTGGAGCGGAGAGTTCTGGGACTGAATGGCCGTCCTCACTTCCTCACGTATCTTTTTTGCGCTTTCCAGACTGAGGTGTGTACGTACTGTATATACAGTAGGCGCATGGAAAGAATGTACTGTACAGACACGCACTGTACATGTATACACCTCTAAGAGTTGCCCCATATAGCAGAACTGTTCCTTTTTTCTGTGCTCCATCTTCCCCGATGGAACAGCTGCAGTGTTTTTGCTCCAGGCCATCCTTCCTAACATAATTGCCCTTATCCTGACCCAAACGCCCCTCCTGTTAGTAAAGGCGGCTCACTGGCTGTCTAAGGCCAAGCAATGTCAGCAAAGCACTTCTACTCTGATTTTGTGTTGTAGTAATGTAAGATTTTGCAAGGAAGCATGTGCTGGCCTAAATCTGAGTCTCAATTATTAAATTAATTAATTAGCCCTCATGCTCTTTACAAGGACATTAATAGTCTATAGGGGAGGGGCTACTTAATGAGAACAGCTTACTTTATTACATTTCCTCTAAGGGGGATTACAAAATGTGCAAGTGTGTGAGGCATATGTTTATGTCTAAGGGATTTAGAACTGACTGGGTATAATTATGTAATAGGCTGTAAGATTTCTTAATGTTATTACATTTAACACTTTCAAATTCATAAAGAATATTGTGTTTTATTATTCAAGTAAAATGCTATTTATATAGTACGAATACCATGTACTGTATCACTCGGTCTAGTCCAGGACATGCATGGGGAAGACTGCTGACTTGACAGTTGTCCGAAGGACATCCATCGACACCCTCACTAAGGAGGTTATGCCACAGACTGAAGGGGCTGGCTGTTTGGAGAGGGCTGTTTCGAAACATAGTCATGGAAAGTTGACTGGAAGGGAGAAAAAGATGCACAAACATTAGTGGTGACAGCAACCAAACTTGTCAAGCAAAGCTGATCCGAGAACTTGGTAGAGCTTCATAAGCTTCATAGAGTGAGGCTGGAGGCAGTGCATCAAGAGCCACCATGCAGAGATCAAGCCACGCTTGAACCAGAGAAAATTTCAAAAGTGTCTTACCTGGGCTAAAAAGAAAAAGAGCTGGACTGCTGCTCAGTGGACCAAAGTACATTTTGCATTACATTTGGAGATTAAGGTCCCAGAGTCTGGGGAAAGAGTGGAGAGGAACAGGATCCAAGTTGTTTGAAGTCCAGTGTGAACTTTCCACAGCCAGTGCTGATTTGGGGTGCCATGTCATCTACTGGTGATGGTCCACTGTAACTTTTACCAGGAGATTTTAGAGCACATCATGGTTCAGTCTGCTGAGAAGCTTTGAAGGATTTCCTTTTCCAGCAGGACTTAGGACTTGCCCACACTGTCAAACCTACAGAACCACTAACAGGGTGTCCATGATATTACTGCACTTGTTTGGTCAGCCAACTCGCCTGACCTGAAGCTCGTGAGGAATCTCTGGGAAGATGAGAAACACCTATCTGAACAAAACAGACAGGACTGCCCCAGGCTGATCGCCTCCATGCTATGCCGCACTGATGCAGTGATTCATGCTGAATAAGCACTGAGTGCATAAATGAGCATCACTTTCAGAAGTTGAACATTTCTGCAATGTAAACCTTTATTTGATTGATCTTGAGAAATATTCTACTATTTTGAGATACTGGATTGTTTTATTGTCCTGAGCTGTAAACTGTAATCATTCAAATTAAAAGAATGCAGTGTATATGATTGCTCATCATTTATTAATGATTTCATTTGTTATGATTTTTAGAACCTGCCTCTCCGTATAGTACACTGTTATTGTTTTCCTACTGCAGGATCGTCTGTACTACGTAATGGAATATGTAAATGGTGGAGATCTCATGTTTCATATTCAGATTGTTGGGAAATTTAAAGAGCCCCATGCTGCGTAAGTATCGCACCTTTTTCCTTCCTCTGTTTGTGTACTCACATTTTAGAACTGAACACGTTGACATGAGCGAATAATATTCCTTTCACAGGTTCTATGCAGCAGAGATAGCTGTGGGCCTCTTTTTCCTGCACAGCAAAGGCATCATCTATAGGTACTGCTGACAGGACAGGAAAACCTATTAACTCTTCTTATACTGTGCAGCCGAGTATGGCGAGCCTTTACAAAGAAGCTTTTGCTTCATCCAGCTCTCCCGCTTTCTCTTTCTGTCTCCTGTTAGAGATCTAAAACTGGATAATGTGCTGTTAGACAGTGAGGGCCACATAAAGATTGCTGATTTTGGGATGTGCAGGGAAGGCATGATGGAGGGAGACACCACACGGACATTCTGTGGCACTCCAGACTACATCGCTCCTGAGGTTTGTTGATTCTCCAACCATGGCTCACTTAGGTATAAACACTCACTTTCATCACAGATGATTAAAAAAGTTGTATATGTAATTACATTAACCAAGAGATGCTTTAATTATAGTGTTCATATTTAGGACATCTGGTGTAATGATACAGTAAAATCTATTTTTATTATTATTTATTTATTTATTTTTATTAAATCACTATAAAAGCAAATGAAGCCTTTTAAAACCATAGAGAATTTTTCCTTAATAGACATGAATGTACTTTCTGGATGTATAAGTGTACAGTCCTGCTTCATGTTGTCTCTGTTCAGTTATATACTGTACCTTGTCAAATCATTTCAAAATGTCAGAATATAATCAAAATGCGATATTTTTAGAAACATCATGCAGTCTTACCTTCTCCAGTCATCTGTCTCTTTGTACAAGATGCAATACGTGTTCTTCTGTTTTCTCTTTCTCTTCTACTGTGCCTCAGTGTTGGAATCACTTAACATGATGATTCAAACTGTATGTTCAGCCATCAGTAACCATGTGTGTGCATGTACTGTACATGTGCCTGTGAATGTGACTAAATGCTACTCTCTGTCTCTTTGCTATAGATATGGTGTATATTCTATTAATCGAAGGGGTGATCAAATCAAACTGTGACTTTTGATTGTGCAAAATAACAGAACGCAGTTATGATAGTAAAAAGCACCTTTATTTCTTTATATAATCCCTGGCTACACTGACCCCAGTTTTTCACTAGTGCTTGGATACCATCAAGGTGGAAAAGATTCCACAGTGCGCCAGAGCCCTGATCATACAGTTACCCAAGACAAGTTGGTGACAATTTATCCGTAGATTTTCAAGAATCAGTTGTTCCACTTGTTAAATGTTCACAGAAACAATCGCCTTTTTAAAAAAATATATATTTTGCACCATTCAGATGTTTTACAGCAGCTAAGAATCTCATCACCTTGCTATCCTTGAAGTCTTTTGTAAATGTCCATTGGTTTTATTCCTTCATTCACAAAAAAATCTCTTCGGTTTGACTTGAATGCCCCTTTTTATTTCATGGAACGTGATTGTGCGCATACTGAACATGATGGATCCCTGCATGGATCAGCATGTTATAATTAGAAGGGGAATCCAGCACTTACTTAATATTTTTGATGCATGGAGTGTGTCTGATGAATCCTCCTCACACATGCATCCCCTAAATGCAAAAGACCATATACAGTATGCACAGACTTAATATTTGTTTACTGTATTTTTTTAATGATATGAGTTTCCCTTGCCAGATTGTATTAATAGATCATAGACACATCTGCTGTGAATAGCTTGGGCAGAATTTAATGCTTATGTCATGCACTCACTCAGATCCTTGATATGCCTCATGGTCTAAACTAATTTTTTTCTCCTTCAAAAGATAAGTTAAATTTGGCTTATTGCCTAAAAAACCGACCGAGGAACGAAAATCAGATATGGTAACAAAATACATTAATCATACACCAAAACGTGTGGAGAACACAAATTAGGTACTGTAGTAAATCCAGGCATGTGTTCTTCTTAAGGATAGCCAGCTAGCCCACTGATACTGGCCTCAGAGCCACACACTGTTGGCAGTAAGTAAACTGACATCACTTTCAGCATGTAGAGAGATTCAACCCTGCCCTGCACTCCTGATTCAAGGTTGAGAATCATTGCGCTATAAGTAGACCTTAGGCTTTAGCTAGCTAACTAAATTTAACCATCTAGCTTGTCATCACTGGCTCCTATTTTGGGAAATGAGATGACACACATGAAGACAGGGAGAGTACCCACACAGACAATAACTCAATCTTAAGATTTAACCAGGGATTATGGATAGGTTTGTATAGATTACTCAGTTTCTCCCACTCCAAGCTTGGTGCACCCTGTCTTTATAGACTTCACTTTGTGAACAGGGACATTTTCATGCTGGGACCAGTTTGGGCTTTGGACTGAAATTGTAATGCTATAGCACAGCGACATTCTATACAATTGTCTTCTTCCAACTTTGGGGCAATAGTATGGATAAGGACCAAATATGGGTGTTGTTCACAAACCTTTGGCCATATAATCCTCTGTTCCTATGAGGACTAAACTCACTAAAAAGGTAATTAATACATGAGCATGTACTGCATATGGTGCCCAGCACTTTATCTGCTAGCACTGTGTGATGCATTTACAGTAACTGCCTGGTCAGAATCATTAGAGTTTATATCATGCACTGAAGATAAACAAATGATTAAAGGTGACTTTGAAGAATTAATCGGTTATAGATAGTGCCAGTGTGTAATTTAGTAAAATCACAAAACTTGTTTGGTGGAATTGCTTAGTTCCTCCTTTTAATAAAGACAATGTTAATATTTGTTGTTAACTTGTTAAAGCATATCACTTTCACATTGCACTTTTGTCATATTGTTTTTCTTATAGCCATAAATGAGAAATCCATCCTGAATGATGTATTTATAATGAGTATTTCAGTATCTATGAACAATTTGTGCAAATGTTTAATATTTACTGTCTTCATTATTTCTTATTAAAATTGTCAAGAATGCAAAGGGACTCAAGATACGCCCGGCAAAGTCTGAGTGATTTGACCACCGATATTGGTTAAAAGACTTGTTAAAGGTTATGCACCATTCAGTTGATATCTACAGTACAACCAGACAAGATGGTCATCCTAGGGATGTACTCAAGTTGCTTTAATATTTAATATGACTTTAAAAAGCGCTAAAAAATAGTGAGTGAACAGCCAGATTAGACATTATTACATTATTGTTACAGATTGTTGAAAATGTTTCCTATGTAATGTCATAATAATTGTATTATTATACCACTAATAATAATAATAATAATAATAATAATAATAATAATAATAATAATAATAATGATCTTGTTTTATTTCCGGGTGGAATTCTCTTTTAAGTTGAATGATACATTTCTTCTTTAAGAGCCTTTTTTATCCTCAGTTTCTCTGTTTATTTATCAGATTGTAGCATATCAGCCATACAGTAAAGCAGTAGACTGGTGGTCATATGGGGTTCTGCTCTATGAGATGCTGGCTGGACAGGTATGTGAACAGACACCCTCTCCCATCATTTACTGTTATTAAGATGTCGTGAATTTCTTAAACACAATTCCCAAAACATAAAAAAAAGAGCCTCGGATGATTTGTAAGTGAATCATCCAGGCCTTCAATGTTATAATTATGCCATCTAAAACCACTGAAAGCCATTTGAACTGGTTGTGGCTCACTGTTTTTAGAGTGAAAATTGTTAAAAATGTAAAAGTTAAAATTGCTTTAAACAGTTTCAGTGTCACTGTCATAATGTTTGTTTTTCTTCCATCAACCACTTAAAGCAGTTTTAAAAAGTTTTCATATTACACCTTTGTGCAAACTCAATTAAAAACAAGTGCACTCTCGCTGTCTACATAGAAGGCACATTTGTTATTCATGGATGTCTTTTCTTTGGAATTGTTTGCAATTAACATACATTTGAAAGTAAATTTCTATCAGCAGAATACACGCAGAACGTAGTAGTGTACTGGAAAGTGTAAATGCGTTTCTGTCCGTTCTGTTCGTACAGTATGATTGAAAGCAGTAATAAAGTAGCATTAAAGATAGCAGTTATTGTACAACACAGTAAAGAAGGCGTTTGAAGGTAGTACACTTATTAATGCTTAGTTAATTTCTTTCTTGTTTCTCAGTCTTACCTATTTGTATCTAATCTTTCCTCCACAGTTGAAGTGACTTGGATACAGTATAACTATGATAAACTCCCATTAGGACAGATATTTTAGATGTAAATTGTTTTGTGATTGGTAGGGTGACCATTAATATTCTGTGTAGTGGTCACCCCAAAAGTTATCTAATAAGTTTAATTAATGTATCATAAATAAGTCTAAGAGTTTAAAAAGGACCATTTTATTGGTCTGCATCAAGCAAATAATAATAATAATAATAATAATAATAATAATAATAATAATAATAATAATTGAAAATAATAATAAAAAAATACTGGGAAAAATCTGGAACGATTTTACTGAACCATGAACCTTTTATGCTTAAAAATAAATGCATTCATGTTTACATAATGTTTTCATAAATGTCACTGTCAAATTCTGAGTATCTAATATTTTTTTATAATGATGTATAAATATATAATGAGAGTAATTGTCAAATACAAAATACTGTTAAAATACTTCCTGAAAGATTTTAAGTAAAAGGTTCTTTTTTTTTACTATCATATACAGTAAGCGACCTGTAGTTCATTTGATAGGTGGCCCCTCGCATTTCTGTCTTTTCTAAAGTTAAGGTTGTTACAGTAATGTTAATCATTTACTTATAAAAACTTGGTGGTACTATACCATCCAAAAATAGATATTTGTGTAGACATGTCTGAATGGGAAAGTGGGATCCTGCAATTTAAACACCTAACAAAAATAACATGATATATATATTTCTTGACAAATAGTAGCAAAAGTACAAAACCAATCTCAGAAAATTCCTAAATAGTCTATTTGGCAAGTTTTTTTTTTTAGAAAGCCATGTCAGGTCAAGTTGATTTATTTTGTCATTCATTTATATAACTTGTATTCACTGGAATAAAATGTAAGTTTTACAGGAGCATAGTGCAACACTTAAGAGTATGCAAGACTACATAAAGTGCAAATACACAAGAGTGTGAGACAAGTGCAGGACGATAAATTAACACACAGAACAGAAAAATAAATACATTGTACACTAAATGGGCCGTAAAGTCTAAATATACTGTTTGATAGTATGAGGGTTATCTGAAGCAGTAATAATACAGCATCCTATCAAGTTCTAACCCAGCAAAGTTTTGTTGCCGCCATTGAACCGTCTGAGGGCTGGTGCTTTGGCTGTCTGAAAAAAAGAACTGGTTTGAAATTGGAAACTGGCTCCAAACTAGCTCCAGAACCACCTCGGTGGAAAAAGGGGTTACCAGTCCAAAAGTCCAGGAACCAGTTATAGAGGGAGTGTTAGTCCTAATAGGCTCAGCTTTCTGATCAGCTATTTTGTTGAATGGTGAACTGTCTATGACAAACATCCTTACGCTAGAGATAATTGTCTGCATTATTACATAATTGTCTAATCCTGTTTTTGACCATAGGATCTGTAACTTTAAATATGATTACAAAATTCTGAGCAGATAGATTGTACAAAAGCTTTTAAATCCGTAAACATTGTAGTTATGATAATTGAACAGGCTCAGAATAAATTCCATTACCAGACAATAAACAAAAGTGAATTACTACTGGATAATTATAAAATCCCTTTCATTTTTTGTACTAGATTTTAATGTTCATTATTAAATGGATGGATTTAATTTACTCATTTGGGTTTATTGGCATGGCATTACTGTATATACAGTAGTTGCAAGATTTGCAAAGCATCATGGGAATGAGAAGCATTGATATTAACAAACAAATTTAGTTATATAAAAAAAAAAGGAATGAATATCTAACTAAATATAACAATGACAATAGTAACACTTTTATTCTCTCTCAGCCTCCATTTGATGGGATAGATGAAGAGGAGTTGTTTCAGTCAATCATGGAGCAAAGCGTATCGTATCCCAAGACTCTGTCTCGTGAGGCAGTTGCCATTTGCAAAGGGGTAATCCACTTCTGCTTTCATTAAAAGTGTATTAAACCATGCATCTAAAATAAATCCAGTCAACCGACCGTGTGGGCTGTCAATAAGCAATTGTTTGAGTGAGGGAGGAAATATAATTTAACTTCACTGGGATTTTAAAAGCAAAAAAAATACTTCCACAGCTGCTCAAGCATTTGAATATAGTTAATCTCTACAAACCAATTTAAATGCAAAGTCTACACTGTCTGCTGCACGAAGTCTTCATATTTCGGGCTGGGGTTTAGAGAACCAATTGGCTCTAAAATTATGCTAATTAATGTGGTGGTGCATTCTGACTAAGAAATCTCTCTCTCTCTCTCTCTCTCTCTCTCTCTCTCTGTCTCTGTAGCTCTTGACCAAGAATCCCTCAAAGCGTCTGGGTGGCGGTGAGGATGCAGAGAGGGAGATACGTGAGCATCCTTTCTTCCGTTGGATAGACTGGGACAGACTGGAGAGACTTGAGATTCAGCCACCATTCAAGCCTAGGCCTGTCAGTTCCACTCAATAATATAACTCTCAGTGTGTGTGTGTGTGTGTGTGTGTGTGTGTGTGTGTGTGTGTGTGTGTGTGTGTGTGTGTGTGTGTGTGCGGCTGTGTGATTTTGCGAGGGCATTTGGGTATTCCTATGAAGACTGTTCTTTTGTTAACAAAAACATTTTTAAACTGAATCAAACAAAAACTAATAGTTCACTTTTGATTTCTAAAATTAAGGTTGAGTTCATTATAGGTTTAGGTATAGCATTAATTACTCGTACTCAAATCTTCTTTGCATGGGCATCTCAAAAAATAGAATATTGTGAAAAAGTTAATTTTCTTTTGTAGTCTAATTTAAAAAGAGAAAATTCTCATATATTATTTCCAGCCATTTTTGTTTTAATTTCAATGATTACAACTTTTGAAAATAAAAACTCCAGAATACACCTCAATCAAAAAAGTGAAGTGCTCTAAAATCTCCTGGTAAAAAACAACAAAACGCTAAATTTGCTAAATGCTAAATGAACTTTCATCTGAAAGGGGGATTCTCATTAGCCCACGTAAGACGCTTCTGATGTGTCTTTGGTTCAAAAGTGGCTGGATCCTAGGAATGCAACGGTTGTAGTCCATTCCCTGAAGATGTTTGTGCATATGGTGGCTCTTGATGCGCTGACTCCAGCATCCCTCCACTCAGGTCTTGAATTGGTTTCACTTGACAATTTACATTAGACCGCGGCCATTTCTTTTTCTTGCGCAAACCTTTCTACCACACTCTTCCCTAACGCTCAACTTTCCATGAATATACAGCACCTTCTGTGGTTTATCCTCCTGAGGAAGAGCATTGATTGAGGATTTCTGATCACCAGAAAAAAAAAATGTATATGTGCACTGCATGTGTTAGATAGAAAATGACCAAAGCTACAGCAAATCAATACGTTCTCATGTGACTTCTACAAGTAATACAT
>JAAGKR010011656.1:5000-18719 GCA_011419295.1 Clarias macrocephalus
GGATGGATGATGTCATTACACACCATGTACAGTACCTATAAATGGATAAAACAAAGAAAGAAAGAAAAACGAATCATTACATGAACAACTTGAGGACAAGATCCACCGTAAAACTTCTCCACCAACGACCTTCTAAATCTGTATGATGAGCTTTGCTGGTCATTTTCAGGTCAGACGTCATGATTAAAACCCTGATGAGATTTTTATTCATAGTTGTAAGTCGACGTCATATTACTGTTGGAAATAAAGAGAAAAGATTGAAAGGATGTAAATTCTTCTCTACGTCCTCATCAAGTTGTATCTTTGATCAGAGGAGAAGGTGAATGTACATATATTTTTATCTCAGGTGAAACTGATGACTCTGGGAAAAAGAGAATTTCTTATCAAATATTCACAATGATGTTTAAAAATATGTGAGTTTGTCTTGTTTTAATTATTTTCCAGGGTATGTGATTGTTCGGATTTGGTATGCGATAAAATATACAATTAGGACATCATAAGATGTGTGTTCATTTTAGGCCGTGTCTGACCAAACTAAATGATTTGTTTAACACCTATTTAGATTTTTGTGTATTTAGACAAGCAAATAAAATTTTTGCCTCCTGTTGTGACCTCATATAAGAAGAGCCCCTCCCCCAGCTTGCTGTTCTTGTTGCTCCGCCGTTCTCTGGCTCAGCAGTGGCTCATTTAGATAAACACTGAAAAGATTCAAGAAGGTTGAAGAAGGAGTGAAATAAAGTCAGTAATGGAAATAATGTCAGTTGGAGCTTTAACACACACACACACACACACACACACACACACACACTGGGGAGCTCTGAGAGCTGTGTTAACTTGATGAAGAAATAGTAAAATATGGGACCTTTAAAGTTTAAACGAAGGTCTTTTTAAAGGTGACCTGATTCGCCAAAGTTCCACCAGGAGCTCATTAAATTAATCAACACCCAGCAGCATTTCCTGCGTCTCTCTCTCTCTCTCTCTCTCTCTCTCTCTACACGCCCTTAAACTTTCTCATACTTAATAAGCGCTTCTCTGTGCATATGTTACGGCGCGTCGAATGTGCAGCACATGGCACGTTCACACCGGTGTGTGTGGGAGTCACCTCTCTCTCTCGCTCCCGCTCTCTCCCACACTGCCGTGAGGCGTCTTTCACAAGCAGCGTCCTTTTTATAGATTAGAACCAGGTTGGTGTTGATTCAGAACGACACCCCGTGTCTCTTCCAGCCTCTCCGTCTCTCTGCACTGACGCACTTTATTCAATTATCATGTAAATATGAGCAATGCGTGCAGATCCAGATGTGCTGCTGTCGTTCTCAGTCTGTAAACAGAAGCGCCCCTGGATGACCGTCATCCTCTCCGTGCATGCTCGGCCGCTGCCTTTTAAAGACAATAAGCATTGTCGGCGCCTGCGAGCTAATGATGCCACTTAGCATGTGTTTAATACAGGAGCAGGAGTCGTGCAGAGGTGCCAACACTGCTAATGAGAAAGTCCTAGCAGGAGGAGAGAAAGAAAACGCTGTGTTTAAACATGTGCTGTTGGACATCGCGGCTGTTTTCCTACGGATTTGTCCCAAGCAACAATAAATAAAATCAAAATCAAAAAAGAAACACGGCTGGTTATGCTAAAATGAATTCTTTTTACTGCGAAAAAAAAATAATAAATCCACCCACTTGCTTTCTTTTGACTCACAATACAGAGGGTCATGAATTCATGTGTCAGAGGTCACGAAGATAAAAATCAGAAAGACAAAGTAACCAAAAATGGCTATTGAAATGTCTTTCATGTGCTTTTCTTGCCCGAGCAAAAGTTTCACATGACTAAACAGGATAAATAAACTAAACAAGAGTTGCTACTAAACTGGAAATTTCAATGGAAATTTCTGCTGTACTGCATAGAGATATGTATGATTATAATCAGGACTTCTTTAACACTTGGACTAATCCCCACCTCACCCAGCGTGGGACTGATGGCACTTAGTTAGTAACCCAGTGTAAGTGTCTATTCAATGACGGAAACTTCAAAGCACTTTGGTACAAGTCACGCTGGATAAGAGCGTCTGCCAAATGCCTCAATGTAAATGTAAATGTTTCATCCGTGATCGAACGTTTGATCCGATGGTCTCCGTCACATCTGAAACACTGGCCTCCAAGGAACTCCTTTAACTCTCCAAACATGTGGAAATGTCTTGCGGCGAGGTCGGGAATGTTCGGCGGACAATCGCTCCTAGACGAGTTCCTGTAGGTGGTGTCGGTGAATGATGGTGTGGACAGATCATACAGACAGATGCGTCTCTTTCTTCCGCAAGCTGACGACAAGTTATCCATCGATTTTCAAAGATGAGTGTTCAAGGGAATGTTCATGGATGAACAGGAACGACTGCCCCGCCCCATACTGACGTACGGCCTTCGTTTACTTCGGCTAAGAGTCTCATCATCGTACTGCCTTCATTCACCAGAAAGTGGACAGGGGGAGCTCACTGGTTAAGTTGGACGACTGATGGAAGGATCCCAGATTCGAACCCTAGCACCACCAAGGTGCCACTATTGAGCCCTTGAGTGAGGCCCCTAACCCTTAAATGCTCAGGTGTATAATGAGATAAAAATGTAAGCTGCTCTGGATAAGGGCGTCTGCCAAATGGCATGAATGTAAAGTTCATGGTTTGACTTGAACACCCTTCATCCATCCATCCAGGAACGTCTTTAGTTCAACCAGGAACCTTATACAACCATGGTGGGACCTTCGGTCAACACTCACACGCTCATTTCCACACAACAGGCAATACGGAACACAAATTAGCCTAATCAGCATGTCTTTAGACTGTGGGAGGAAACCAGAGAATCCGGAGGAAACCCACCAAGCACAGGGAGAACATGCAAACTCCATACAATCAAACCAAGTACCTCATAATACAGTATTAGTGTGAATTTCTTATATTTACTAAAGACCATACCGTATCATTCGTTGTATTATTGTATGTATTTACAGCTATGTTTAATTTTATAAATCATTTATGATTTAATACATTCTTGCTTATGTTATAGCAGCTATAAACAGAAGTTAAAAACAGCAGCTATAAAAAATAGGAGGAAAAAACAGACACCTGGAAGAGTAAATCCATCTGTGGTTAAAATGAAAGCATTAAAACTGACACTGGAGACTCTTAATCCATAAATGCAGATTCTCGTAAAAATAAAAATAAAAATCCTTTCACCATGTCAAAGATGAGTCGAGGCCTTTCTTAATGAAACCATGATGGACTATTAATATAAACCTGTGATACGTCGCTGCATTGTGTCGCTACTGATGATGAATTAACCAATCAGGATGCAGAACCATACTGTTTAATCAATAAGAGCTGAAATCAAAATTCAATTCAACTAATTAAAAAGTATTTAAATTGTCACATATACAGTATGATATGAAATGTGAAATGCTTCTACTGTACTGTAATGCTACTACTGTATGTTTGCCATCTTAAAAGGAAAGATAAGATAGAATGAGAAGATTTTACTGCATTATGAGAACATTAGAGAGAAAGTGGGGAAAATGTCACATTAGGAATCTACAAAGTTACAGTGAAATGAAACGAAAATAGAAATACATGAAATGTTTAAATTATATACTCAGTGGAGTGACGCGTTAAATAAGGTCACCTAGTGTCTCAAGCGCCTGTGCTTGTTTTTACTTGGGTTTCTTGTTCTACACAGAAAGAGACAACTTGAAGACTGCCGCTGACCGGACGTTTGTCTAGTGGCCCACTCTCAGCACCACAGAGATCACACACACACACACACACACACACACACACACACACACACACACACACACACACACTCAGTTACTTCCATGTCACAGACTCAGACATTTCTTTGCACCGATCCCCTCTTTCCCCCCTCCAAGAGTTCCTTGGAAGCGAGCGATACATGATTCCAATTCCGACGTTATCATCAGCTTTGTTAAGCCGTTAAGTGCTCGAAGGGAACAAAAAAAGCAGGCCTGGAACTCAGCTGAGACAGATATGACGAGCGGGAGGCGGCTGAAGGAACGTCTTCTGAAGAAAGCCATGTTGAGGGACTTGTCTGTCAGCCCACGCTAAGCTGCTCTTAATCACACCCTGTTCATTTAAACGTTAAACGCCATTGAAGGGATGGGAGAGCAAGGAGACGTTGATGAAGATGATGAAGTCGATGATTTGCGATTAAACGATTTCATCACTGTATTTGAGGATTAAGACGTCCATGGAAATAGATTAGCTCTAGTGACTGGTGCGGCTCCAAAACGTTCAGAGACGGTGGAATGAAGAAGGAGGCGAGGAGAGACGGGACTGACAGAAAGAATGGAACGTGTTTATGGCTGGGATTAAGGATTCTCCTGCCACCTGGTGGTAGACGAGTGAATTGCAGACAGCTTAACCCGCTCCCGATCGAGCAATGTCTGCATTTTTAAACCTGATAATGCGTTAAGAAGCTTGATGAACAATCATTAAATGATCATATCTTCCATTTCCGCAGTTTATCAAAGCAATCAACAATTACAATCTCAGGTCATTACACCTCTGCATCCTATTAGAAAGGTTTAATTATAAAAGCTCAGCCTAGCATCAACTTTCAGAGATAAAATCTCACCAGTGTTCAGGATAATGCGTAAAGAAATATGAGCAGGATGATGATAAGGGAAAGACAAATAGAAAACAAGGCTTGAAAGCTGGAAGATACACAACACCTAACACAAAGTGGCTGTAATTAGAATTTCAAATGGGACAAAATTAAGACGACAACAAACGCGCTTGTCAAATCAGATCGCGCAGCGGAGAACACACCGCCTCGAGCTCTACGGAGCTGCAGAAAACGTTCGCAGCACTTCATCATGTCTCAATAACACGGTCTACCCCATAACGTCACACTCCTGCTAAATAAAAAGTGATAAAACATAGACCATAATATAGCACGCCAGAGAGGAAACCAACCCACTGCAGGGCAGAGAGCAAACCAGATAAAACGCTTCTCCATAGGATGGTTCTGCAAAGATGCCATGAATAAAATGAAAATGAAAAAAAAAAAAAAAGGGTCGAGATGCTTAAGAAGTCGAGGACCAGGAACCAGAAATTTCATAAATATTCAGCCGTTATTTAAACCTTCACACTATAGTCTTAAATGCTAGGAATTATCATTAGCAATCGATAAAGTCTCATAATACATAATATAAATGGAGTACCAAACGTGTGTTAAGAAATAGCTTTTGAATATCTGCGCAACTTCATGTTCTTCAGAAATAAACACATTTCATGAATATTTAGAAAAATGCTAATTATAAGTCATCTCAACTAGCTCAATCATCATTCACATCGGCTTACTCATAATATAGCAGGAAAGTAAAATGCTAGAATATTACCTCACGAATTGGATTGTATCAAATCAGTTTTAAGATTTTCAAATATGGTGGTACCCGGAATACAAATTTAATCCGTTATGATTCCTCTCGGCACCGGCTGCTTTAAAAATCAAACTGAAAGCGGCTTCGTTTTTCTTCTTGCTACCATCCTTGCGCCCATGGTGCTATGTCTTCACTAAATTTTGCACAAAATAATCAAATAAAATAAAAAACACAAAAAATGACTTCACCTCACTAGGTTTCTTAGTTTTGAACGGCTTTCGCACATACACGGAATGTATACAGCGTTGGGTTTGGCTCGGTTGTTTGTATGCCAAAATGGCTTTATATGCTGAGGTAAATTTCTCACAAAATTCAAGTTGAAAAAACGTTATGGCAGGGCATTCTTATGCCGAGGTACCACTGCACATTTAAAGCAAGAAATTGAAATAAAGCCATTTATTTACCACTAGCAAAAACAGCCAAAATATTTCATTAGCTAACTTAGCTAATGAACTAGCTCAGGCCTATCAAAAAGAATTCGCTTGCATTTGTAAATGGACAACTTTCCGTAATATAGTTTACCAGAAACCAAAATTAAAATTCTGAAGCTAAAGTAAATGATAATGAATTTAGTGCGAGGTTCAGAGTTGCTGCGGTATGTCTGTATGATTAACTCATTCCCCCAAAAACTAGTCAAAATAAACAGTAAAACCTTTCCAGCAGCAAAACCCAACTGTGGATTTACGGAAAACTTACTTGAGAAAATATGCTGCTAACCTGAACAAAGTAACTTTGTAGTTTAAGTTAAAACGTGGAGATAGTTAATCTAATGTACACCAAATGTACATCACCAACAAGAAGTCCTGAAAATCGTACAATTTTGTAGAAATGTGAAAAACATTGCCGGAAATATCCCTCCCGTTTTGTTGAAAGAGAGGGGAAAGGATTGAGCAGAAATGCCTTGATGATGGTAAAAGAATGCTAGAATAACATATTAAGATTTTAAGCTAAATGTTAAAATTTTATCTTGGTTCCATGGATCCTTAAAACTAAATTTAAGCTTGCGAGTGTTTCCATTAATCAGCTGGGGTCTGTGAAATCTCCCACATTTCCCAACCATTTTTTTAGTATTCACCATACAGGACCAGTCACAAATAGGGACACACTTTCTACTTCAATGATTTTTGTTTAGTGATTTATTTTCTACATTCTAGAACAATAAAAAAATAATAAAACTATTAAATAACACATAAGAAATAAGACATGAAGGTCGGCTGTTCTGGAACAGTTCTTGCAAGAACAGTCTCATCTCAATATCAACTGTTCAGAGGAGATTATTGTGTGTTTTGGATAAACGCCTTCAGTATTGTTTTAAAGTGTAGAAAGAAATAAAAGTCAGGAACGACCGTGGAGTTAGAACAGGTGATCAAACGTTAGACTGGTAGGTCCAGATTATTTGACATAGACTTGCTTCAAGCAAAGTTCTACAAACAAAACGCTCTACAAAGCTCTTTGCTTTACAAACAAGCTCCTGGTGGATGCGAGGTTTTTTTAAAACGAGGCCACAAACTCAATCCCACACTGACTTGCTTTTTTTTTCACTGGCAACCTTTAAATCTTTTTTTTTAATTTTTTATCTTGTCCACCTCTAACTAACTGGATATAGAGTTCTGTGATGATTTTTTACATTTTTTTGCATATTGTTTCTCACTTAAATGATTCAGTTCATTTCATATTACACAAAGATAACCAGAGTAAATACAAAATGTTTTTTTTTATTATAATTTTTTAAAAATACAATCAGTTTTTAAATGAAAAGTCATCCAAGCCTGTCTGGTCCTACATATAAAAAAAAAGTATATATATATATATTTTTTTTATTATTATTATACTATGCTAAATCTTGAACGAACTGTGATTAACCACATTTTTGGGGGAAGTTGAGGTAATTTTCTCTTGCCACACCCAGGCCTGCCTGGTGTGACAAGACGTGCCAGACGTGTTGAATCAAGAAATCACTTGTCTGCATATTAAGCAAGACGTTGTACTGCAATCTAAAAAGACTGACCCTCTGTTTGTGTGCATTTTTAGCTTTTGATTAAATGACCTGACACATAACTAGAATAGTCACATATCCCTGTTTGTGTTGATGTCAATCCTTAAATACGGTGTCTATACGAAACATGAGCATTTTTCTAGATGTTTCTAAGTGTGTCTACTCCTCTAAGTGTGAACATGTAGGGCAGACACACTAGCTGCGATTGTGAACGAGCTTTAAAACTCATTTATTAAGAGATCAAAGCTGAAGAAGACAAAAGTCAGTAAAACTACTGAACTAGAATTATTTATACTTTCATGTATTTTTTTTTTTCCCCATAAAGTGCCGACGATGTTGTAGGAGAGAGTGACGTGCTGGAGCGTTCGCGACCGTGACAGCCACAGACTCTGAGCTGCCAAGTGTTCGCAGCTTTAATCTGGTCCATTATGCTGACGGGCTTTGACTCTGATCCAGGACGGTTGATGCGTTCACACTCCCAGAGAGAGGGAGAGAAAAGGAACGAGAGAACGAGGGCGTCCTGGCAGCCGACGCCGTCACCTGCAGCTGAGCGGCGACACTTTGTCGCTCGCACCTGATCTGAATTCCAAATGTTCACACCTGTCCGATTTTTTAGCTGCTTTGTTTCGGGAGGATTTATCTGGGGCTGATGGCTAATAAAACACATGAGTGTGTGTGTGTGTGTGTGTGTGTGTGTGTGTGTGTGTGTGTGTGTGTGTGTGTGTGTGTGTGTGTCTGTGGAGTATTAATGATGTTTAGTGTAAGTAGGACATGTTGAAATGATGAATAAGTTTGGGACAAGGAAAGAATAGAGGAAAGTCTTTAGCCCTGAGGGCTGGAAACATCCCAATCCCCTAAATCTCTCCAACACCCCTACTCATACATCATTACAATACCCAGTCCCACTTCTCTCTCTCACACACTTTGCATCTCGTCTGCATGGTATCCATCATGAACGTCACACAGAAACTGGACATGGAAAGGACATTTATTAAACTTTCTACTTTCCATGTTCTATAATTTAACAGTGATTAACAATATATAGTCATCTACAGCAAAAACAGCACTACTGTACGCTTTATTCTTTATTTCCTAATCACTAGCATTATTCAATGCCGTACAAGCAGAAGATTCATGATTCATAAACCAGACAGTTTATAATGTACTAAAGTACACTTGTGCTAAGGAAACAAAAAAAAACATAAAGCAAAACATAGTGCATGTCTTCAAGTTGTGACTTTTCTCTTTGGACCTTTTACTGCATTGTTTCCTCAGATTAAAAAAAAAAGAAGGTATGTTCGTTTAATCATTATCTACTGTACCACTCAGCCTGGTGTGTGTGTGTGTGTGTGTGTGTGTGTGTGTGTGTGTGTGTGTGTGTGTGTGTGTGTGTGTGCTTTATTATTTAATCCAGCCTGCGTAGTGTTCATAGTGTTTTCTTTAAAAAAATAAAAACACATGCACACAAAATATACTAAGATCTCTATATAAATCCTTATTATATAATACTATAATAAAATAAAACACTAATAGCACATTAAAAAGTATCAGAATTATTGCATAATACTCAACCATGATTTGAATGAGTGTGAAAGTTTGTGCCCTCCTCTCCAATTTTCAATTTTCTAAGAATTGAAAAGTGAAAACACGCTTTACATTAAGACAGAAGTGCAGATTGTTCCATATCATAAAGTAAGTGCGCCCTGCAACACTCACTAACTCATCATCTATACCAACCTGTATCCTTAATCCTGTATTCAGGGTCACAAGAGTCTGGAGCCTATCCCAGGAGACGTAGGGCACGAGGCGGGGTACACCCTGGACAGAGTGCCAGTCCATCGCAGGGCACACAACACACACACATACTATGGGCGATTGGGGATCACAAATTAGCCTAATCTGCATGTCTTTGGACTGTGGGAGGAAACCCACCAAGCACAGGGAGGACATGTAAACGCCATGCACACAGAGACACGAATTGAGACGGGAATGAAACCCGGACCCTAGAGGTGCCAGGCGACAGTGCTAACCACTACACCACTGTGCTACCTGTCCTGCAACAATACCATGTTATTCAGGACACTTGCAGTGCCCCAAAATCTTACAACTGACAAGTGTAAGTGTTTTTTTTCTTCAGTATAATTTTTCTCCTCTCCTTTCGACCATTGGGGTGCACAAACTTTTGCACACTATTTAATTTTCTTTTATTGCAGATAATCTTTACAAACATGGTATATTTTTTCCCCAACACTAATACAGCACTTATGCCATGTTCCTTATGGCTATGATGAAATGCCTTTTTTTTTTTTTGTCCTATGGGCGTACTAACTTGTGCACTAAACTTTCAAGCACTACATTTTTAAACTTCACATTTTTTTTTTTGCTATTAATGTTATGACATTTGATCATTTACTTATTTATACTTGTGAAATAACATCTGTTCATTTGTCATATGGGTGTACAAACTTTTGCACCCGACTCTCACTCAGTACCGGAAGGCATCGCTATTCACATTTTTTTTTCATTTCTTTAGTATTCACATCTTTAAGACTTTTTTTTTGTTAAATTATTTAATTTATGCTGCTTGTGATAAGGAAAGAAAATTGGCTGTTTGTTTGTTTTTTTCTTCTAGGGGTGTGAAAACTTTTGCACTCGACTGGATTCGAGTTATGCCAGTTGCATCACGTAAATGACACGTCAAGACCTCTATCGTTAATCTGATTTGAATAATTCCGGTGTCTGATTAAACAGTTATGTTCCAGGAAATGTACATTTTTTTTCAAAATTTGTTTGTCATGTAACATATTCAGCCACACCCCTCTTACACGTTAGGGTATGATGAAGTGTGTGAGTGTGTGTGTGTGTGTGTGTGTGTGTGTGTGTGTGTGTGTGTGTGTGTGTGTGTGTGTGTGTGCGCTGTAATGAGTTGGCACCCTGATACACCCAGGGTGTCCCCCGCCTTGTGCCCTGAGCTCTAGGGAATTCCCTGGACAGAACAATGGCTTGTGTGTAACCGTTTCACTGGTTAATACCTGCTCCTTTTTATCAAAATAAACTGTACAGCAGTGATGAAGAGCACTTTTGAGATTTCAATGAGGTCCTTTGATGTTCACGTGAATTAACTCACGTGAGCGAGCAAAGAAACTACATACGGCTTAAAACAAGGCAGAGGGCACACTACTGGAGTCAACGCACATGTACACACCTCTAACACACCTCTAACGTGGCTGTCGAGAACTGAAAATGCTTTCTTTTTTTTTTTTATAGACTCACACCAGGTCTAGACGTGACGCGTCACGTGACACATTCGCTGTAACTTGGCTGTTAGGCTTAAATCTGAAATCTGTCGCACTATACTGTATCACCATGCCCACTCTATGGAGCTAAATATAATTATTAACAAGCTGGACAAGCTGGTGTGTGTGTGTGTGTGTGTGTGTGTGTGTGTGTGTGTGTGTGTGTGTGTGTGTGTGTTAAATGCCTGTTAATAAATCTAACTGATGGTATTCCATCATGTGTGTATGTCGGTCCACGTTACTGTAAATACATGACATCACAGTACAGACAGGAATCAGGACGTTACACAAAACGTACAGTTACTGCAATCCTAAAAAACTACTAAGATTCTCTTTAGAGCATGTGTGCCTTCAAATGTTTGTGCATTCACACACATGGTGTGTGTGTGTATGTGTGTGCTTGTGTGCACGTTGTTCTCCTGAGACAATGCTCATCTACACGAGGAAGGTCCAGTCACTCTCAGTCCGTCCATACTGTAAAAAAAAGGGATAAAAAACAAATACATTGTTAGTCCACACCATGAATGATCCATTTTGTGATGTTCCAGTCTGGTTCTTCCAACCCTGATATGTTCCACCGCATTACGTGTTCCACCAATACATGTTCCACCATGTTTCCTGTTCCCCCAAATATGCCCCGTTGTGTTCCATGAATTACATTCCACCCTCTCACATGTTCCACACTGTTATGTTCCACGCTGTTACACGTTCCACGCTTTTACATGCTCCACACTGTTACATGTTCCACACTCCACCCTGTTATGTTCCACCCTCTCACATGTTCCACGCTTTTACATGCTCCACACTGTTACATGCTCCACACTGTTACATGTTCCACACTGTTACATGTTCCACATTGTTACATGCTCCACACTGTTACACGTTCCAGTCTGTTATGTTCCACCCTCTCACATGTTCCACACTGTTACATGTACCACACTGTTACATGTTCCACCCTGTTATGTTCCACCCTCTCACATGTTCCACACTGTTACATGTTCCACCCTGTTATGTTCCACCCTCTCACATGTTCCACCCTGTTATGTTCCACCCTCTCACATGTTCCACCCTGTTATGTTCCACCCTCTCACATGTTCCACACTGTTACATGCTCCACACTGTTACATGTTCCACACTGTTACATGATCCACGCTGTTACATGTTCCACGCTGTTACATGTTCCACGCAGTTACATGTTCCATCCTGTTATGTTCCACCCTCTCACATGTTCCACACTGTTACATGCTCCACGCTGTTACATGTTCCACGCTGTTACACGCTCCACACTGTAACACGTTCCACACTGTTACACGTTCCACACTGTTACGCGTTCCACACTGTTACATGTTCCACGCAGTTACATGTTCCATCCTGTTATGTTCCACCCTCTCACATGTTCCACACTGTTACATGCTCCACGCTGTTACATGTTCCACGCTGTTACACGCTCCACACTGTAACACGTTCCACACTGTTACACGTTCCACACTGTTACACGCTCCACACTGTTACACGTTCCACACTGTTACACGTTCCACACTGTTACACATCCACACTGTAACACGTTCCACACTGTTACACATCCACACTGTAACACGTTCCACACTGTTACACGCTCCACACTGTTACACGTTCCACACTGTTACACGTTCCACACTGTTACACGCTCCACACTGTTACACGCTCCACACTGTTACACGTTCCACACTGTTACACGCTCCACACTGTAACACGTTCCACACTGTTACACGCTTCACACTGTTACATGTTCCACACTGTTACATGCTCCACCCTCTCACATGTTCCACCCTGTTACACACCCCATGTTGTTACTGTATGTTCCTCACCATTACTTGTTCCAAGCGGTTACATTGCACCCTTTTACATATTCCACCCTGTTACATGTTCCACCTGATTAGGGTTCTCCCTGTTCCACTCTCCAACACGTTATGGTCCACTATGTTACATGTTCCACGCTGTTTCATTCCTTCCAGTTACTTGTTGCACCCTGTTACCACCCTTCTGGTATAATTCCAGGCCTTTGTGATGTTCCACCCTGTAATGTTCCACACAGTTAGTTGCCAAAACTCCCAAACATCACAACCTCAACCTTAAGACAACTCGACTCAAATGCTCGCTGCATCCATGAGAGACGAATCTAATTATTTGCGTCTCTATTGCAAATTTGTTCTAATGGAAGGAACGGAAATAATAAATATGTGTCAGCGTGAGGAAAACAGAAAAGGACGTGATTTCTAATTAAGTTGAGAGAGAAACTGAGGGACACGTTAGTAAACCCATCTTTCATCCCTCCGTTTGTTGCGCTTGTTTGTGTGCTCCAGCGAGGGAAAGACACGCGTCTGCAACGCAACGACAAATTAAGTGTCAACAGATTTAACATCGGCATTTTTACTTCATTCCCCGACTTTATTGTTCAGTGACGTTTCTGTTTCACGTCGAGCAACTTTATTTGTTTCTTTCCTGCTGCAAATTGTGTAGCTGAAGATCACAAAAGGCTGAAGCGGTAATTAGGTTTAGTGTAATTACAGCGAGAGTGTAATGAGTGCTTTCGGGAGACGTGTCTGGCTCTATATGCTCACTGTCCCACCGTCTGTAACTATTAATCCCACATTAGCCTCGCTCCGTCAGACGATGCAGAGAGAGAGACAGAGAGAGAGACAGAGAGGGACAGAGAGAGAGACAGAGAGAGACAGACAGAAAGAGAGAGAGACAGAGAGAGAGAGAGAGAGACAGAGAGAGTCAGAGAGAGAGAGAGAGACAGAGAGAGACAGACAGAAAGAGAGAGAGACAGAGAGAGAGAGAGAGACAGAGAGAGAGACAGAGAGAGACAGACAGAAAGAGAGAGAGACAGAGAGAGAGAGACAGAGAGAGACAGAGAGAGAGACAGAGAGAGACAGACAGAAAGAGAGAGAGACAGAGAGAGAGACAGAGAGAGAGAGAGAGAGAGAGAGAGAGACAGAGAGAGACAGAGA